>LLKO01000005.1:1161788-1257905 GCA_001513895.1 Graphilbum fragrans | reverse complement strand
CCCCCCCCCCCCTCCCCCCCAAAAAGACGTCTATCCGGCCACCCAAGACCAACACAACTGCTATAATAGCACGTTGTCGTTGCTGGACCACCGGCTTCTACTACTCGTTAGTCGTCCAGCTACCCTTCCCTTCAAGCCCTGTCACCAGTGGACCGTTTTACCGATCGGAATCATGCATCTGCGTTACAACCGCTGTTGCAGCTGCCTGCTTTGCACACTATGGTATGTGGCCCGTATCCTTTTCTGCTGACCGCTCTCACTTGTACGTCAGTCGTCTGTGTGTAATCTTCTCGCGGTATATATCTATCCTATCCTTTCTCTTTTCACGAACTTATTTTGTATTCTTATTCTTCTCTTCTCCCTCTTCATCTTCAATCCTCCCAAAATCCAACACCGTTACGGTTAGCACAACAGCCACCATCTCATAAAACAACCTGCAAATACCCGTTTGCCGCACACTGGTTCGTCCACCAAACCCCTGTTCTCTGGATCGTCCCCTCATATTCCCCAGAGCAAACGAATATGATAAGTGATAATTTTAGGTTAACACGTGCGTCAAATACAGGGATCAACCACGCCGAAAACTAACAGAACTACTACCAATATGAAAGGAGAGAGTAGTAAAGATCGCCAGCATAACGGCAGCACACCCACCAAAGGCGACAAACAGCCAGTTCCACGCCGGCACCAGCACCACTGGTATGATACTCTAATTCACACGGAATAATGGAGGAAAAGGCAACGAAGGCTGCTTTTATTTATGATATACTTTGCTGATTACTTTCTCCTACTACACAGTCCTGTTTGCGGCAAGCTAGCATCGCCAAGATGTGGTGCTAGAGGCCACTATGACGAATGTCCCATCCACCGCAACTTTTACAATCCACGCGACGGTTGCGTAAAATGCAACAGCGAAGCAAAGAGGGCCGAAAGACACCAAAAAGAAAGTCGTTGAGAGAGTGGTATACGTCGAGCCGACCAAGTCGGTGGCGCATCAGTGATGTCAGGCGGCGCATGGAAAGGTATTGGTAGGGATCAGAAGGTACAAGCCTGGCTTTCATTGCATTATTTTCATCTTACGAGGCATTAGGGTTGCATATGCATTAGTTGGCGACACGGGTACTCATCGTAATTTCACTAGAACTGTATTCAATGAAACTGCATTAGGGAAGGCACGAGATATTGGGATCATGTGTACACATATTTTTATTGCAACTCAGTAGACTGATCTTCTCATAAATCGTATGGTACAGGTACTATGAAGCATTGAGTTCTCATGACGGGATAACCTATTTCAAGCGACTAAGTATGACGAACCAACATGAATACAGTAAGTGCAAGTGGCAGAACAACAGCATCTGTATGATCAACAATAGGCACAGCATTAACAATATCATGTTCCAAAGAAGAAAAAACAAGAAAGCATGCAGCCGACAAATATGAAAGACGGCACAAACTATCAATCTGAGAAATCAAACAAACAGGCTCGCCAAGCTGCATCTTATTCCGCGAGAAGCCTGTATCTTAGACAGCCCACCATCACCACCACCAGCGCCGGCAATGTGTGGGCTTTAGGGTAAAAAAGCCTTAGCAGTATCCGATGTCTGCCTCTTGGTCTGGCGTCTTGCACGAGCAGAGGGACTAGGAGCAACCGCGACATCGCCATTTGCCTCTACTTCTTTGAGAGCCTTCGCAGCCTGCGCCTGCGTCAAAACATACCCCTTCCTTAGAATCGTTTCTTTTTCAGTTTCTCCCTCTAGCACCAAAAACATCGGCCAAACACGCTTCAGCACAGTCAACTCATTCTTGTCGCGAGGTGTGGCCTTTTTCTCCTTTTCTGCTGCATGGCCCTTTTGATCTTTCTGGTCTGTCTCCTCTTTCTCCTCTTTCTGATCTTTCTGATCTTTTTGATCCTTCTGGTCCTTCCGGTCCAAATTTTCTCGCTTCTCTGCTGGATTCCACTCCTCGGAAGGGAGAAGACATTCCCAATCTCCAGGATGCATGTCTCCAAATATCACAGATAGGACCATAAACTCCAAAGGTTGTATATGTTCCATCCATATGCCCACAGTTGTTTTGCACCATGAGTCTAAACCCGTCCTAAAAGTCGAAAATTGATCATGTGAGAGAACTCCTTTCACAAGGCGTTCCATTTTTTCTTTCAATTTGGACACCCGGTCTTTGGATCTATCGTGTTCACCCTCTCTAGATGCCTTGAGAAGGCCGCGCCGAAGCCAATTCGCCTGTTCATGGTCGATGGGTTCTATTTCAGCCAGAAACTCGCTCGTTTCATTGCCATCCAAATACAAAGGCTGAAATAATTCGTCGGTCGCTGTTTTGGCAAGTTGTGACAGCACAGCAGCTGCTCTCATTCGTTTTGAATCTGGGCTGTTTCTTGCGGGGAGAGGGATGGGTCTGAACGTCTCTTTGAAGTTTTCCCAGCCTGGAGTGGAAAAAATATCATCACTCAGATCCTGTTCGAAACAGCTGGCCACTGTCTCAAATGCTGTTTTGAATATGACATCCAAATGAGTGGCACTAGCACTGTATATCAGTATACCGCAGTTTGATCTGGAGATAATTGCCCTGTCTTACACATCGGTTGCTGCAAAGCTTTTAGGCACTGAAGCAAAGCCTTCTATTTTCCTCAATCTCTGAGTCTGCTCGTCACACCTCTGGCTAGATAAACTGAGCTTTTCCTTCATGTCTTTAGCTTGAGCTGCATTATTTGTCTTTAGCTTTTGAGTTGTTTTCTTCAGCTCAGACATTTCTTGCTTCGCATTGTCCAGATTCGTTTGCATTTTCCCGTTAATCTCTCGCAAGGAGTCATTATCTTTGGTCAGACCTGCGTTTTTCCTCATAATGACATCGTTAGCAGTTTCAAGGCTGGTGCATTGTTTTGCAATGTTTCTCATCTGCACCAATGTTTTGTCCTTCGAAATTGCAACTATCGACGCAAGGAGCTCGTCAACGCGTTCAGGGTGGAGATATCCAGATTCTGCGTTTCCGTTTACAAGAACTGGGCTATCCACCAAAGAGGGCGCCATAATATCACACAATTCACGGGAGTAAAAATATATAGGAATGTGTTGACTGCAAGCCCTAGATTGAAAGAATCACAATAATATCCTCTGGTGTGCCTGTTGGCGTAAAAAAATCGCCCGTACCATTCTTTAAGATACAAAATTGCAATGCAAAAAGGGGGATGGAATACATATTATAAACAAATTTTGTGAAAGGAGGCCTACCTTGATTGGTGCCTGATGCTTAGTTAGGTACCGCCTCGCCAATGACCTACGATCTGAAAAAGGGTGTGTTGACGTGGCTTTTTTAGAAGCCCAACTTCCTTGTTGCAACATCTAATGACTTAGGTTTGTGCAAGAGACCTATCACAATTGCTCCCAACCCTCTCTCTGTTTTGTAAGCATGCGAAATCAGAACATGCACATCCTCTGATAAAGAGATAGGGCTTAATCGCATGATACTATATTAGCACACATTCAGCCATTTTATAGATTTGATACAGTCTGTTATATTCAGGCCGCATCGTGCTAAATATTTCGAATCACCACTTATGCGCTAAATTGTTTCTATCTTAAATATGAAACTTTACTCTCGTAGTCTATACCAGCTAAATATTTCACTAGAGGCATAAACCGTTTGAGATTGCCACAGACAAACTAGTAAATCCGATGACCAGCCTCATTATGTAAATGCAATACTTTTGTGAGATAGTTCACGAATATCGTTCTCATCTTGGCCTGCCTCTACTAGCTCGGATTCTGGAATATTTTTGGTGAGCAACACCATATTGGGTACTAATTTTCTATGAGCTTGTACTCGAGACACAGTAGCTAGGAACGAAGTCTTCCCTTAGACGAAGGGTTTAAGAAATCTGCTTACCGTAGAGATACCGACGCTATAACTGCACTGTGAGGCTCACCAAAACCTGAGGAATATTACGCTATTGTACCTTCTATTTGACTTCCATTTTTTCTCCTGTGGCGATATGTAACAAGAGACTATGAGAAGAGCGAGCTGTTTGGCCACCCTTGCCAGAAGATTGCAAGATAATTATTTTATGAATCCTAAAAGTTGCGGGAGATGGACCAACACTTTTGTATTTGTCACCTTCAAATAGATTCATGTTCACAACTCTGGTAAACGAATAATTCAATATTTCCTTGCAATGCCTGCTTCTGTCTGCAGTTCGCTTTAGTTTATTTTCATGAACATACTAGAATATTGCCATGTTGGACTAATTCAACTTCCAGTCACTAACAAGTATATGGGTCCTCCCACATTTCGTTCTTCGCGGGTCATATTATCTCTACCAACCAAACGCCTCCTCAAAGAATTCGATTGAGTCCCGACCAACCTCCATAGCTTGTGTTGTGGCTCTCCGCACTTCGTCGGCAAGAGCTGCCGGCCCGCACACCATAACTGCTAAACGAGCGTCGCTATTGTAAATAGAAACAGCTGCCTTCTGAATGATAGAACCAACATCAGGCCGTCCACCCCGCATAACTATGCGGCGTTCCTTATTGGAGTCACTTAACGAGGCTGCAGAGGTACTCGGGGGGCTAACCGAGCCAGTCTTCTCATCCAATCCCCCAGCTCTTTTCTCTCCAATTGACAAAGATGATCCTGTCTCTTCAGTCACCGAGGAAGCGTCTGCAGGCAGGGCGTTGCTCTGGGAAGACCCGGTAACATAAAAGCTAGCATCGATGTCATCCCGAGTCAGCAGTGGAGCGAGCCGACCGTTGACAATGCTCTGGATAGAAGCAGAGCGGCGCTCAACCCAGACAAGTGTAATATTCTGAGTACGTGTCGGAATGCTCTTGTTGCCGTTGCTGTTCTCAGTTGCTGCTTCCATGCGGCGCACATGATCAAATAAGTATGGCAGGACTGCTGCAATTCCAGACCCACCAGCAATCAGCAGCACTTGATCGAAGGCGTATACTGGCTCTGACTTGCCGTAAGGACCCTCGAGTAGTAACTTGATCGATACTTCATGAAAATCGCCGGAGCCATTTTGAAGACACTCCGTACGCAGTTTCTTTGTCCATCCGTCGTACGGGCGTACTAAGAAGCTGAGATGAAGGTCCCCATCATTGCCAGAGTCATGATGCCAGCCAGCTAGGGTAAACGGATGGTTCTCCCAGCCGACCAGCCGAAATGGCTGGTACAGATAGTAGTGCTGTCCAGGGCCCACGGAAAGGTTCTTCCGGGGAGGAACAACATCGATAGTCAACAACTCGGAGCCTTCATCATATGTGATTGTTGCTTTGGTGCCATGCACCGTCTTGCCTGACTGCTTTCCCACGTAAATATTGCAGTAGACTTGCCGAACAATACGAGCAAGTCGATCGATTACCCAGATACCAATAGGTGGCAGTAGAAACGGATAGTTGTACTCGTCGAGGTCATAGATATTTGTGTGACTGAAAATATTAGTCGTCTAAAATTAAACCTGTAACAAAGGGTCGACTTACTAGTAAAGGAAAACAAGTAAGAGAATAGAAAATATGATATGAATTAAAAGGAATGACTCGTAGAACTTTCGTCTGAAATAGCTGAATGAAAATAGACTAATGAAGCTCATGACGACGGTAGCCTACTTTAAATTAGAGGCTACATCTAAATGGCAGATGCTTTGAAAATCAAATGAACCAAAGAGGGTGATGACGTACTGCTGCACCCATCTGGTAAAATAGGCGTGTCCATTCATAGTAATAATTTGCAGCTATCATACATTAGTGATTAAATAAGTTATTACTGAGTTAAATGAAAATAAACTGTGACTTACCGTTGCCATAGGCAGGAAAGTAAAAGCTCCAGCCGATAGAGTGAAGGATAGCCTGGACGGTGGCGATGCGTGCTATGTGACGATGGAAAACATTAAATGTGGCAAAGTTCCATCCAGTGAGCCACATGAACACATTGTTCCGACCTGAGAACATCCACATCAGGGGCAGACAAAAGTACGAGAGAGTGCCTGTTCTGTCGGCCATATGTCTCCAGATTTGGGGTGCAACGGATTTATAGCTATCAAAAGTTAGTTTAGTCAAAGTACGTTCCTATTTACTTGAAAACTACGGGTTGCCCTTATACTTACTTGACATTGGCCTTGAAGCCCTCAACAAATATACTGCAAAGAATGATGTTGTAGATCCAAAACCCAAATACGATAAATGATTCTGCTCTTGTTGGAATGGTGCAGCCGATGAATCGGCGCTGATGATATGGAGGTAGGAGAGACGGCATAATAAAATGCTTCCGGACACGAGCATACAACGGCACAAATAGTTGAAGAATGCGAGGTAACGGTGTGATAGCTCGACGGCTACCTTCCTCGTCGGTGTAGACATATCCGTTGCGCTGCTCGAAAAAGTGGCGAACGGCATTTTGAATCATACCGTAGAGGATAACGATACCCCAGTATCCGTACATACCAAACCTGTGTAAAGCAAGTAGAGACAAATTAGTTATCTTAAAAGAAATATACCATATGATTGTCATCAACTACTAACCCGTAAGAAGCTTCATGTCTAGACTCTCTGATTTCGATATTCCGCGATTTGTACGCCACATCGAACCAACTCTTGTCGAGTATGAACGAAGATGGTTGCACCACTGTCGCTTTGACGTCTGCTTGTCCATACACGGGAAGTGTCGCTATGGCCTCGGGCGTCAAGTTCGCTGCGAAGTATGACTCTGGCAACAATTCGACATAGCCATATTCTGTACAGTATCCGGTGACAATTTCAAGGCCAGTATCGATTTCCTTGCGAGTGCAATATGTATATGCGGCAGCATAGACGGACAGGGTTGCAAGAGGATTGGTGCATAGAGACACGTAGTATGAAACATATACTCCCGTGTACTTAAACTTTCCGTAAACAGCGGTGATAGCCATGAAGCAAACTTCGTCCGGGTCACCTATGAATGACGATGCCGAAGCCTGCCCCCCGAGGAGAGACAGAAGTATTGGCAACACCAGCCAGGTTGCTGGTGATCCAAGATTCCTCATCATTGATGCTATTGTGATATTGAAAAAGAGATGGGTTCCAAAGATAGAGAGATAGAAGATTCCTTCTGTTCCTTCGAGAGTATACTGGAACGAAGAATATAAAGGATTCTAACAATTATGATTATATACACTATGAGCAACCCACGGGGGTTCCGACAATCGGGTGAAAATATCACCTTGTAGGTGGAGTGTATGCAAGGACCAACATCGGTAGCTTACGGATTGATGACTAGAAGGAACAAACGGACGTTTTAGAGGCTGGCCAAGACGCGACTACAAGCTACGACAATTCACCAGTCAAGTCTAGAGTATTTCGAGTCTTTGCCCTAGTCTTCCTATTGGCGGTTTTATTACGCATTGCATTGTAAAGTCAGTTCTCAAGTACCAGTTTGAGTGTGGTTACTTTCTTGCTCCTCGTCGCAGCACTATGTGTACCATGCTAAGCCGGTCTTCTATTTGAGAGCACCCATTTCTACTTTGTATGGTTGAGAGACATACGCCTTTCGTTTAAAATATCCGAGAAACTTTTAACGGAGACGGTGACTACAAATGATGTTTGCCTCTGAAGATAGGAAACATTATATCTTCGTTTATTCTTGTTGGTGGGACTCGCTGTACTTGATATATCCTCCCCTGTCTGTCCTTGCCTGAAGGAAGAACGCCTGTATCTTTTTTGATATTATGATTATAGAACTTGCCACCCCAGACGCACCTCGTATAGCGCCCCTCTCCCCGAAAACGATGCGCGAATGAATCCCATGCTAAAGGTTAAGACACGGGTAGTGTGACTTTCCCTATCTAGCAGGCTAATACGGTGCGTTACCCATGTTCTAGATCACTTCGGGCCTAACTGAGTGCTATAGTGTAGCATTCAACGCGAGTAGGCCCATCTCGCTTATGTTTTCCTTCCTCGTAGAAGCTTGATGGGTTGTCCCGCAATGTCGAAAAGTTAAGCAAAGATCAGCAAAACTAGCAGCTTGGACGTCCCGGTCTTCCGATACCTGTTATTGCAACCAATCATCACGGAAAGGAGAGCCTAGTCCGTAGCACGCAGCTATTTTACGTACAAACCATAGTGTCGCCACTTATATAGCACGTTCAAAGCAAAGTCTACCTTCGATTTAGCTACTCCAAACAGAGAGCTGGAAAGCGTTCTGAGGTAAACTGGACGCAAAAAAATTACGAACGCAGCACACGTAAGTACACTCGGACCGGCTCTGAGACAGTGTCACTTTTGAGTTTCGGCAGAAGAGCTAGCTTAAGCGTAGAAAAAGTGGTCAAAGTGTCCATCACCCGCTTGGTGCGCCGAGATGGCCGTTAACACGAGATTAGACATCTTATCAGATAATGTTGTGTGAAAATTGTGGCATCTGATAAGATTAGATGACAACTAGTTACCCATTCTAGTTAGCGCTAGCCATGTTCCAGCATTCGCTTCGAGCCAAGTTTTCACGTATGCCGACCTCGGTCGATCCTTAAAGGCGTACAAAATATAACCAAAAGTATCATGGAAGGACGGGACTTGCAAAACTTTCCAGCCCCCACACTACAACTCCACTACTATAAAATTTCTGCACTGGGGCTTGTTCCAGATAACCTTTAGTCTCGCGTAACAAACTACTCTCCACGTATGCATCGCTGTCGAATTGGCCTCGGTTATCAATCCGAGAACTGTCGTACAGGCATCTGTGTGGAGCACACACGGACTATTTCTTCGCTCCGTGGGCCAGCCAAGACAACACGTTATGCCAAGAGAGACCAGCACATTTTTGCAACCTACCAACCTACTAACCTCTGATTGTGGTGTGTTTTATCCTCCTGACAGTTCCCTGTCACCTCGTATGGGCATGACTAGTCCTCTTAGCAAGCTTCTGATTCCGTTGTCTATGAGCTCCACATTTAACTGCTCGAACGCCCGGGCCTGGCCGGTTAATGGCAAATGCGCGCTCCTAAAAAGCTTGTGGGAAAGCTTGTTAATATGTAGATACTGCCGAGCCATAACGTTAGAGAGAGAGAAAAGGCTTGTCTGTGCAAGAGAAGAAAATGGAAGGAATGTTTTGACCGTAATTTTACATAAAAAAGACGACTCGAGTAAACATTGTAACGTGTATAAAATGCCGTGGAGTGTGGAGGCTAGGATCCTGGCCACACTCCTAGAATTGGCGTGTTATAGCCAACCGACGATGTACGAGGCACAACAAGCATTCAACCCACCATATTTCCGTAGCATCTACTGCAGCATATGTAAGCTGAGCTTCAATTTACAAGACAGGCGTCTCTGGCTTGTCTTCTTAGTACGCGCTAAATAATTTGTACATTTTCCTAGAGTTCTACCTATAATGGTGAGCCACCACAAAGTATTTGTAGCACAGATTTCATTTGGAGACCAAATAACATACAGTGTCTCATGGTTGTCTGAGATACGTCATGAGAGTGGACTGATTAAATTTATCTAGACTAGATATTGAGAAAAGCGGATATAGACATAGGGACACCCTGTTTCCTGTGTCTATAATCCACTAATAATCTGCCTAGAAAACTTTGCATTAAGTAAACATGGCATTTGTCCCATCTGTCACATACTAATCGTAGATTCATAAGCTCATTCTTCAATTCAGAAAGGGGTTCTGAAAGGAACTAGCCGCTATTAGCAGGACCTGCAGAGGTAGAAACTTTCTGGGCGTACTAGGTCTCGGTTTTTCGGGAGAGCAGCGTGTATTCGTTGCCTAAAGAGAAAATGATGAAACTGACTGTTATCAAAATTTATGTGAGGGTAAAGAAAATGATCTAATAGTTCTTTTTTGAGTGCAAACAGGGAGTTTCGAACTTGCTGCCAAATTGCTAGTGATGTAGGGTCGATATCAAACATCGGGACCTCTCAGCTCACGTGGATACTAGAGAAATCGATATCTAGTAATTATTTCTTAATTTTAATGAAAGAAACATATAAGAAATATGCTTCTTTAGATCGTTCTTTTATATTCTCTTCATTTTACCAAGGCTTCCGGTCCCTCCAAGCAATGAAACCCCGGAGCTTGCCGCCAGTTCGTTGGCTCAACTGATTTATTGATGCTTCAACAATTTCATAGGACAGTTTCGTGAGGGAAAATAGCCTGTCACCTCGATTTCTATGCATATTCGAACAGGTTGTTACGCGGCTCTCTGTGTTGCCGGGAAACGGCCTCGGGGGCGCTTTTGCTTGTAGCTAGAGCACAAAACGCGTTCTATAATCTTGCAGAAAGTGCTCCAACTTTCCTGATAGTTCAAAATATCTACACGGCTCGCATAGCTTCGCGTCTCCATGGACGAAGTGCGTAAGCACATTTCTTGTTCGTATCGGTTTGTGATAGAATCAAATATGTAGACCAGTAACGAACTGAGCTCCGAGTCGAGAAGAAAGCGTCAGTATTCTTAGGACTAAACCACTCTATCGTATACAAATAAAAAATGTGGAAGGTCTCCTGGGCATATTTTAGCGAAATCCGTGTGGCCATGAATGTTCAAGAGGATTTCGGCTAGAAATTTCGTGCCAGTATAATAAGTCTAAATTTCGTTTCTGATTCAAGTACCACCCTGGAGGATCCTTGCTGATCTCAAGCAGCATTCGCAGAGTTCAGACCTAGCTTTGTGTGAGGGCGGAGGCTGTAGTTAACGCAAGGTTGCATGAGGCGGGCACTGCCCGCACAAGCACCACCCAGCCGAAAAGGGCCGAGAAGCAATGGGTTAGCCTAACTATGAACTTTGATGTAAAGTTATCCCGAGTCCGAGTAGATGTGCCATTTTAGGGATAAGAAAGAAGATAATAAAAAGGGGGGCTCTGTGTTAGTTGTTTAAACGCATCCAAGAAAGCGCTCTACAACCTTTGAGCAGGAACGAGTCGAAATTTCTCGTCCTACATCTCGTTGTCCCTTCTTTTTTAGGCTATAGTAGTGCACATGACGTTTCCGGGTGAGAAACAGAATTTTGCGTATTCGAACTCACCCGGACACAGCTTGGGCTTTCTCATGCCTGCAATTCCACCATTCCTCTCTTCTGATACTGAAAGTCAATTGCATTATTAGTCGCAATTTGGAATATTACTTCTCTCCTATTCAGCTGCAGCCGTAATAACAATCGTATTGTACACATAGAAGGTGGTATATATTGAATTGGCTTATTTAGATTTGAGTGTTATCACACTAAAAATCATGGAGTCATTATGGTTCGAGGCATTTCACTAATATCGCTGCTCAACCAATATTTCTGTACTGCTGACTGATACATCGTACCATGTGAAAGTTCGAAGCGATGATTAGAAAAAAACAACATCCTCAGACCGGTAAAAATCTGCACCGAAAACAATGCTATTGAAGATATATATAATATAGAAGTAAGTCGGCCCTGCTGGCGAAATCTGGGCTGCTAAGTCGCCTAGTCGATAGTTTTGAAAATATCGAATCGCTTGATTGTCCTATTTTGAGCATGCTCTACGACCTCACACAATTACCCATGCACAGCCCCGAATGTCTGTCTGCCAGCAGGGGAACCAAATCGTAACGGAAATACCCATAAACGCGTTCTCGTAGGTTTGGTCTTTCATTGGCTATATTCCATTCTTTAGCTGATATGAGGGAAGCTGTTGCGTGTGAACGCGCCACCGTCAGTGTAAACTGTGCAGTGGCATAGGAAAGCAACGCGTGAGCATAACGGTCGTGGGGATCATGAAGGGTCGTAGGTGAATGCGGTTGCGCAGTCTTATGCCATAGTTATTGTGAAGTAAATAGTAAGTTGATTGATTGAAGTTATCTAGTACTAAGGTCGCGGAAGGCCGTGGCATAGCTTTATATAGCCGTGCCGTGGGCTCGTGCCCGCGCCACGGTGTAGCGCGGGCCTGCGGCGATATCTAGCGTGTAACAGAAGCCTTGTGCATCTTCGAAGTGCTAAGAAGCCACAAGGCTTCCTAGAGAGTGCAGGACGAGCTATAAGGTGCCCGAAAAGCTAGTAGTATGTCAAAAACCCCGGTAACCTCATTTTACGTTTGAAAGGCCTAATGGTTCGCCGAAGCCCACTGAAATTCGCTGCAATTATTTACCTTCAGAGCTCTCACTCATTAGTCGATGGTAGCATGCGCGCTTTTCTTAAGATACCCGTGGAAGGCCATATAGTATATTACTCATCTACCCACTGTCCTCCCAAAGCTCTGTCAAAAGGTGTGTTATTGCTGCCTTTTTAGTCTTGGGGATGACGCGTTAGGCTCCTGGTGTTAGTGAGTTATGCTAGGAAGCACACCTCTGATCGTTAGAAACCTCAATAACCAATCAAGTATGGTCTCCCGTTACTACATTTTTGCCGATTTATCTCCTTTTGTAATACATAAGCCAAGCGGGTGGATTAACTCAGATTTCGATAGAGTCTACACCTATTCGCCTGTAGTTACGAATATAGATAACTGTAACTAAATGGGCTTACTCTACTCCGTAGGCTTCAAAAATACGGAGGAACGGACGACGCTACGCCAGATCGGGATGCGATCGGGGAAAGAGACGCAATTCCGCTGACTAAGGACCCATCGACCGACCACTGACGACACAGGCATTACAGAGGAGCAGCCTAGGTGGAGGACCTGCCCCGCCCATCTATCAGGGTTGGCCCCAGAATTTGGGGCAGGTGAGTGGCCACTGCGTTCCGGGATTGGCCGACCAGGTGCGCTGTAAATGGCACGAGTTGCCTGTTTCTGCAGCGTGCGGGTATGTTTTAGTGGCTTTCCCCAAGCGCTTCGGTTCATGCGACGTCAACGGCATAGACGAGGTTCGCACAAGCAAATAGAAATCGATGCCATCCACACAATACCAAAAAGGTCACACCACACGCAAACGAACCCGGGAGCGCGATTTTTGCCCTCTCGACCAAAGGTGCCGCTCAGATTGCGCCTTTTCCTGACGACGAGAGATACGCGCATACAGCACATTTGTTCTTCATTTGTTCTCTCTTCTTCTTTGCGGCTTCAATAGCACTACCGGAGCCGAAAGCACGGCATACTTTTTGCAACCGTACAGCTATTGCCGCCTCTGCCGCCTCTGTACGCCGTGTTCCCCCCCCTGCGTTTGCAGTGCGGCTCTCCGAACGGCGACCGAGAAGCCGAATCACGAACTAGCCAAAGTCGATTCCCTGCGGCCACGGCCTCACTAGACGGAGGCTACAAGAACTTTCCCGCCTGCATAAACGCAGAGCCGTTTCTGTCGACAAGACCTCACTTGAGTCGGATCTTGGGTGCTCTTTGCCCTTCATAATACTTCCATCGCCAGAGATATTTCACCTCGACCTTTAGGCATGCCGTCCCAACGCCCCTTCTTCCTTTCCTCCTTCTTTGCCGCCTTCCGCCAACAGCCTTCTCCGACGCTGTCCACATCAACGGTCGCGCAACAAGCAAGTCGACACAACTCAACTTCCGCGGGCGTCTCGGACGCCGTAGCGGCGTCATCCTCTGGCGGTGCTGTCTCTGGGCCTTCTGCCAGCTCTGCTACCTCCTCGAACCCCACCACAACTCGGTCATCGATCGCAACATCTGCTGCAGCGGCGGCAGCGGCAGCAGCGGCAGTAGCGGCGTCACAACGAATACACTCGTCTCGGACACATCATGCCGGCAGCGGGGGCGGCATTCCGATTCCTGGCGGCGGCAGCGGCAGCCACGGCCACAGCACAGCTGCTACCAACGGCGGCAGTGTTGGCGACGATCCATACTATGTGAGCGGCTATGGCTACAACACAGGCTACAATCCTGCCTACGGCGCACACAGCGGGGTTGCTTCCCCAAATCACCACCTGCACCACGGTCGCCGGCGTGGCAGCGACAGCAGTAGCGAGGGCTTCCGAGATGTGTTGGGTGCAGACAAATATTACATTGGAGGGCGCACGGCCGCAGGCGAGGAGCGCTTCTTTAAGCTCGGCGTGGTGCGGCGAGTACGCAGTGGAGACCGGCTGAGTCTCGATCGCCTTAGCCTGTAGGCTCGGCCTTGCCAAGACCATCTGACTTGGATTGTGGCATGGCAAATGAGGCGGGGATGAAATTGCGGGTCACAAAAAACATACAGCTCGAGAGAGTGTGGTAGAATGGGGTGTCGGAAGGGACTTCTCATATATTGGCGTTCTTGGGTGGGCTTTACTTTCGTGGTTGGCGGCAAGGAGGAACGGAAGTACGCGGGAAGGTTTGAAACTTGGTTGCCTAGCATGATTTGGGTGACCGGATCTGGCGTTTGGTGATATTAGGATATTTGGCGCAAAAGCGGAGATTGATATATTTGACGTATTTCCCCGACACCATGAGAGCGTTGGGCTTTCTCACACTTGCGTCTATCGACGGGAAATTTGTACATGAACGTGCTACCAGGCTAGGTTACGGATACGGCGTCATTCATTTCATGAGATAAATGAGAACGTGAAAACTAAGACAGACTTTTATTTTGCTAAGCGACCTATTTCCTAAAGGTGGCATGACTTATTACTATGCCTGCCCCAAACTTCTTTGTTTCCTTTCAATATCCGACGCCCATATTCTGTATATGTACATACTACCACATGAATCTCTGCAGACGACCCCCATCCAGCACCTGACCGTCTTCGTCCCGCCATATATATGGCCGGAAGAGAAAGATGTACATAGTAGCCACGTTGATGGCACAAAACCACAACGTTTCCAGGGCTAAGCGTATGTCCACCTTTGTCCCGAGCACCTCCAGGATCCTACCTGGTTGCTTACTTTCATCTTCTTTTGACCCCGAATTTGATTCGATAGTCGGCACAGTCGGCACCAGAAGCCTCCAAAACACCCACGGTAGGATAAAGTAGCGCGGCTCCACGAGAGGCGCTGTCACCAATGACAGGGCAGACGCTAGAAGCCACAGAAGTGCAGTGGAGGTGGCAGCCGATGCCTGGGCCGCAGAGCCCGCTAGGTCCTCATCAAGCAAACTGAGAAAGACGCCAGGCTCAGGCAAGACCTCGTCGGCGCTACCAACATGTTCCTGTCCAGCGGAACTCTCCGTAACTGTGTTCGTGACCATTTGCTTGCCTTTCGGCGCCCGCTTCTTTTTCATCTGCTTCTTCTCCGCTAGTTGTTCCTTTGCAACGTTTTGCAACAGCTCGTCAGACGGGCTCGAGGCCGGATCAAGTGGCTTGGGCCTCGGAGAGGCAAATGGTGAGTTAACGTAACTCATATGCGTGTATTGTAAGCTGTTAGCCCCCCTGCTCTGTGAGCGCAGTCCAGAGAGCACACGCCAACAGATCCAGCTGCACGCGGCGTATACCGGTACCAGCGCAAAGCGTGGCCATCCAGGGCGGCGGATGGTGTACCGGAATACGTAGAACATGTAGTGGCGGTTGTCGGCAAGAGTGAATGGGTGAATGATGGTGTTGTAGTAGACAATGCCAAATATGACGTCCACGAACAGGGCTAGGTAGAGAATATAGTAGGCTTTGGTGACAAAGACGGAATAGAGAAGACGCAGCGGCGTGCTGGCCACAGGAACAACTGAATTGTAGACAATGGAGGATGGATCACCGCCAGTCTCATTGTCGCCGGAGCGCCCCCGGATCCTGTCGACCAAGTTCGCCAAAAAAGTCTGTCCATGGCGCAAGTAGAACGCGACATGTATGACGAACAGCGGCGCTGAAAAGAAGGTAAACAGTGGCCAGATGTAGAGCATCTGCGCTAGATGGAGCGTGGCCACATGGTTGGACTTATCGCCCAGCACAACGCCGCCGTTCCAGGCGACAAAGCTAGCGAAGCTACAGAGGACGGCCACATATGGCCAGACGTGTGCCAACACGCGGATCGGATTGCATGCAGCGGCCGCGGCTATGCTCAGCAGCGAAAGAGCCCAGTCTAGACACGTTAGCACCGACACCAAGACGAGGCAGGCCCGTAAAGAATAATACACTTACCATCAGGCCACGAATCAAGAATCGGCGGGTCGTGGATGTCGCCAATGGAATATCTCCAGCCGTAGTATCGAAGCATGGAAATGAGCGAGGAAAACGGAACCGGGGTCTTTTCCGTGCCCGTCTCGCGCTGCAGGTTTTTGATGGCCTGGACGGCTTCTAGGCCACCCATGTAGACCACGACCCAGAAGATGTTGGTTTGGCGCATGAGCAGCGTCGCTAGCCCCAACAGCACGGCTGTCAGACCACTCCAGAGCGGCGGCGAAGACTCAAACTGGCGACGGAACAGGTGGTTGCGGTACGCCAGGAGGGTCACCAGGGTTGAGTACACGTCTGTGTAGTAGAGAGCAGAGAAGAAGAAGAGCACGGGGAACAGCGCAATATTCAGGGCCGAGTGGAAGGCGTAGAGCGAAAACATGCTGCCAGAGAGCTTCCGTCGGCGACGAGGAGGCGAGCCATTGGACGCAGAGGACAGACTTTGCAGCTCATCCTGCCGCCTCTCCAGCGTGTAGAGCTCTTGGTGCTCCGCCTCGGCGCGACACGAGCAAGCGGCAATGGCCACGAGCATGATGGCGATGCTGTTGGCACCGCGAAGAGCCCAGACGGAGCAGCCGTCGACGGTGCTCCATAGCCCCTTGTAGAGCACAGAGAAGAGATAGAGACCCGGGGGCGTGGTGATCTTGTTGTCCCACTCGAGCCACTTGCCCTCGCAGTATTTCTGGGCCTGGGGGATGTGGAAGAACTCGTCCTACAGGAAGCAGATAAAGATGTCAGCAATTGTGAAAGGCCAAGGCAATGGTTCGTCGAGACAGGTCCATGGACTGAGGACTCTTACTAGGTAAGGTTCTGGCACCTGGGTCAGCACGCGGCCAAGCCATGCCTGGGCGAGCAGGAAGAGAGACGAGGTGCCAATGACGAAAACGAGTGGTCGCCATCGGTTCTGCGAGGGGGGCGGATGTTCGGAGCTGGAGCTGGAGCTGGAGCTGGAGGTGTCTGGGGCCGGCGGAGACGAGGAAGACGACGGAGATTCGGCCGGTTCTGGAGCCGCCTTTGGCCGGGCGGCGTCTGCCACAGGCTTTCCGCGACGCTGTCTGAAGCTAGCACCCAGCACCCAAGCTTGCCAAGAGATCCAGGGAACGACAAAAATGGCAGAGGCGAGGAACGGCTTCAGCTGGCCGTCTTCAGCACCAGTATCCGTGCTGGCGCTCATCTTTCTTGTCGCGCGTTGTTGCTCTGTATATGCCTCATGCGTGGCGTAATTCAAAGAGCGCAAGGCAGCAGAAGCAAGGAGTCTGCCGTCGTTGCCTCCTAGAAACCGACAACAGAAGGAAGCGCTGCCCGAGCTGGGGACGGGGGCCAACAGAACGGTCGAAGCTTGGTTAACGCGAATGGTACATAGGTTTGTATGAGCGCCACGTGTGGTGCGTTAGCTCTAGACACGGCCCACGCAACAGCTTCTGGCGCGCCGCTGTGTGCTACTATGGACTCCAGCGCCGCACACAGCCACCATAAACTGCCATAGCGGCGTGATACCCCACCCACACAAAAAGCAAGATACTGGTACAGACACAATTGGCAGCTTCAGGCAGTCATGGAACGCACAAGGTATGAATGAATATGGTTGTATGTCTATTATGCGCTTTATCTACACCTTTATACACAGACACCCATGACCCCTTGCCATCCAACACCCGCAAGCAACGAGCTTGACTTCGATCGCTTAGAAGGGCTGTGAAGTTGTCAGTACACGGCAACATGGAGCAAGCATAAGAAAGTCAACAGACGCGATAGGAAACAACTTACCGAGTCAGCAGGGTGGACCGACTTGACGAAGTAGGGGCCAATGACGGGGATTTTCTAGCAAAGAACTGTTAGCTTGGCCGAATGGACTCTCCCAGCGCTCGGTTCTCCATCTCCGTTTCTCTCGCACCTGGAGGATGTCAATCTGTATCCGCGGGATGCCGGATGTGTAGAAGAGAGCGGCAACGCCAGCAGCAACGCCCAGAGGAGCAGTCTGAATGCCACTATAACGCCCGGGATGTTAGTAAATCTCGGCTCAGGTTGGGTTGGCTGTAATCGGGTGACCTACAGTCTCACGAGCCGCTGGCTGGTGATGCCCTTGAAGTTTGGCTGGTAGTGGTACCTAGAAAAGGTCATGTCAGCGCCGTTCTCGTACTTTTTCCGTAGCTCCCATCCTACACCGGCCGCGGGTGTGGTAAATTTCGCAAAGAATCCGCATTATAGTTGCTGTCGACGCGGGCTGTTGGGTTGTGGGAACGGTACCCCTAAAACGGCAGGAAACCAAGGAGAGGATGTCGCTTACTTCGGGCCATACTGGCTCTTGTACGTGGGGAACTTAGCGGGCTGTAGAAGAGACAACTCGTTAGCAATCGTCATTCGCAAACGCTCATCGAGAACGAAACTGCTTTCGTTGAGTTCGGGTCGCAGAAGTAGCAGCATGAATTGGGCCTGCCCGCCGATTTTGAGAAACTTACAGCAGCCATTTTGACAAGGCGACGAATAGGTACGAGACAACGAGGCCAATTGGGGGGTTGTGGTTGGTACGAGTAGAGTTCGAGATGGGAGTGGCCGAGTCGCTGTTATGGGATGATTGATTTGTCTGCGAGAATATTTGTTTCGGCGGACAAAGCCGGGGCAGCGGATCTTGGTGCCTGAGGCATTAAGACGGGGGCGGATGGACCAATCAGCTAGCTCTCTTTCAAAAGCTTCGAGCTAAGCCAATACAGGGCAGTGCGAGCTGGTGGAGCGCTATATAGGTGCAACTGACAGTGGCACGCCAGCACGCTAACACCAGCACAGCGCAAAACAGCCTTGCTAGTTGGCACATGCCGAACATCGAAGCTTCAATTCCTTGCACGAGCTCGCCAACCAGCACGGCACGCGCACAACGCACCACACAACCCCTCTATAGGTGGCCTGCGACTTCTACTTTCATGTCCCTGCATGGACAAGTACATTGACACGCGGTTCGACCGCGTCGAAAAAGCTCTGGCCGGGGTTATCGACTCTATTGCCAAGTACAATCCATCAACTGCCTTGACGACTGATCTGCTCGCAGCTGATCGTGAGCTGAGCGCAGGATTAGAGAGGCGTGAGTGGCCGTGATGATAGCAATAAGGATAAAGGATGCAGCATGTGCCCAGAATCCAGAGCGCTGACAGCAGCCAGTCCAAACTCACCAGAACAACCACCTGCGCATCCAGGCGCTCCGAGCTGAAGCGGCCACTCTCGATACGCGCATCAAGTCAGCCGTGCTGACGCTGGCAGCCAGCCGCAAAGACATCATTGCCACGCCGGATACGGTGCTGCTGGATGACGTGTTTGATGGCAGTGGCCGCGGCAGCGGCAAGAATGCTGCCAAGAACTACGATTTCACCTACGAAGAGCTCATGTCGTATGCACGCCGCATCAGCCGCAACACGGTGCCGGCTCCCGGACAAACAGATGCCTCGGCTTTTTTTCAGCCTGTAGGGATGGACCTTGCGCCAGCCGGTGCGGTAGGCACACCGGGGACGGTGGCCACGACCCCGGGCGCCTCCACCCCGGCGGCCAACGGCGGTATCAGCACGCCTGCAGGAGGAGGACAGGGATCGAACACAGCCTCTCAGATGGACGTGGACACACCAAATGCCGCCACATCGGCAACCGGAGGCAGTGCCACAGCTCCAGGAACAGCCCCAGGGACGGCATCTGGGACGACGGTGGCTACCCCGGCCGGGTTCACGGCTGTGGTTCCGCCAGCCAATGTGCCCAACGTTTTGCCGCCAGACCTGCAGCAGTACGTGTCGCCAGCAGTAGGGACCGTTTTTTTTCCGTGGCCAATGCCGGATCTGATGCGGAATGGCGGACTACGGGCATTGCAGGCAGTGACGAGTCGGGCTGGGGTGCTGGGGCCGGGGCCGAAAGGCGCCGTGGCAGCGTCGGCTCCGCGCTTCCGGTTTGTCAGTCTTGAAGAGCAGGAGGAGCAGGAGCGGATCAAGGCAGCGCGGGAAGCCGAAGAACGCGAGTTGCGGGAGCGGCGGATGGCCGAAGAGGCAGCGGCGGCCGCCGAAGCGGGCAGCAGAAGGCAGGCCGCTGCTGCTGCTGCTGCTGCCGCCGCTGCTGCCTCTGGTGGCGCAAGCAGGCCAGGAGGAGGTAGTGCGGCACCGGCACAGTTCTCGCTTACACTTGACATGGACGATGACGACTGAGAGTGCCCTGGTCGGGTGAGAGCGCTTGGAGAAGATAAAAAAGTAAAGGAAAAAAGGGCATTGTCACGATTACGAATTGTATGATAAGAAAGTTAAAATAGAGTATTTCCTGTGCAGAAAATTCTATATGCGAGCAGACCTGATTTACAACCCACCGTCGCTACCATGTGTGTTCATTTGTCGGCAAGAAATTTCAGAAAGGCGCGCGCAATCAGCTCGCCGTCGTGTGGGCTGTCGACACGGGCAATGCCGGAGTCGTAGAGCTCGTTGGTAAAGGCACCGATTTTGTGGCGCGTATCGAGGATCTCGCGCACGATACCTCCGGTGAATTCAGGGTGGCCCTGCACAGTGACGGCGCGGCCAGGAAGCAGCATGCCTTGGACAGGACAGATGGCAGTCTCGGCCAAGTGGATGGCGTCTGGCGGATATTCCAAGACGGCATCACGGTGCATTTGGTGGATTTTCTAGACCTGGTCAGCGTGATATATCATCGCCATGGGCGAGGAAGGAGAATGGGGTCCAGGAGAATAGAGAACGGGAGAATGGGAGGATTTACCAGTGTGTCTTTTCCAAAAAAGGCTTGGCCCTCTGGTGACAGCGAAATATCCGTGACACTGACCTCCCAGCCGTTCGGGCTGCGGTTGACAGGGCAGTTGAGGGCGCGGCCGCAGATCTGGTGGCCGAAGCAGACGCCGATAAAGCGCACGGGGTGGTCATACTGGCTGCGAGTGGCCGGATCAGAGGTCGCGAGAACCTTGCGGGTGAAGGCAACGAGGACCTCGATCCAAGGGTCGTGGTCAAACGAGTTGTGCTTCGACCCGGTGATCAGGACGGCGTCTATATCTGCTAGTCCCGGGTAGGCTGCCTCGAAGCCGTCGCTGACGACATCGTGCGTCGAGATGACCAGAACAGACTCGAGCGGCGCCGGAGCGACGGCCCGGCGGAACAGATCCGTAAAAACACCCCCGTAGTTCTTGTAGGCGGCCTGCGTTTGTGGCATCGGCGTATCGGCCATGAGAATGGCCAGCCGCAGCGGCCGACCGGAGTCGCCCTGGGAGCCCATGGTCAAAAAGTCGTGGCCGGAGCGGGAGAGGGAAGCAATGGGGGACTGGAATAACAGGAGAACAGGGGAACAGGCAAGGTACGGCGAAATGTCCCGGAAGGGCGCTCCAAAGCGTGCTCGCGTCCCGGTAGTTGGTCCAGTTAGTTGGCCGGATATGGGACCCAACGGGCGGTAATCGGAGGGCCGAGGGTCTGGGTTTCAGGGCAGCCAGACATAGGCTAGAGCGGCCGGTTTAGTCAGGCGCGGCCAGTGTGGAGGGGCTGAAGGCCAAAGGCGAAAGACTCGGCTAGCTTTGGTGTGTAGGTCCACTGTAGCTTCAAGGCCTCTTTTGCGTCGTTGAGTGGACAGGACTGTTGCCATTGGATGAAATGAGTTGATATTTGGCTTTGGCCGTCTCCAATCGTGTACTGCTTGCATACAGTCAAGGGCTGTGGCATGTTCGGGAACCTCGACCATATTGACCGCATCAACGTCGAGAGCCTATACAAGACCAACATCACGATGCCTCCACCTCGATCCTCACTCAAGTCGTTTCTGGCAACGGCTCGTGCTGCTCTCACTTGCCCCGCAAGCCGCCGGCAGAAGCCGCTCTATTTTGTGGTTGGAAACGAGAGTGCTGGTGAGAAGCGAATGTCCAAAGTACACGAGAATGCCGGCTGACTCTCCCGTAGATCTTGACTCCCTCTGCTGCGCCCTGCTTTTGGCCTACTTCCGCTCGCACACACCACCACACTACCACCTGCATGTGCCCCTGTCCCATTTGCAGCGCGCCGACCTCCAGCTACGGCCAGAACTGCAGGCTGCTCTGAGCGATCGCACCGGGGCGGCTCACGATGTCTCGCTGCAAGACCTCATTACCCTCAGCGACCTGCCAGACGATCTGACGGCTGCCGATACTCGCTGGCTGTTGGTCGACCACAATGCCCTGACTGGCGACCTTGCTCGCCGCTTTGCCCCCAGCGTGGTCGGCTGCATCGATCACCACGTTGACGAGGGCGTCATTCCACAGCGGGGGGAGTCGGCGCCCAGCGATCAGCCACTGCCGCCGCGGATCATTGAAAAGTGCGGCAGCTGCGCCAGTCTCGTGGTCGAACATTGCCGTGATGTTTGGCGGGACTTGGCCAGCGCAGCCGACAGCGAGCCCGCCGATCGTGTGCTGGCCCGTGTCGCGCTGGCCCCCATTGTTGTCGACACGTCGAATTTCCAGTCGGCCAGCAAAACCGTGGACGTTGACCGGCGGTCTGCAGCGTTTGCCGAGTCTTTTCTGCGTGCAAAAGGGCCGGCCACAACGGAGGCCGCATCGTTTGACAGCGCGACCTTTTTCCAGGAGCTGTCGCGGCTCAAGGACGACATCTCGACGTTCAGCTACCACGATGTCCTGCGCAAGGACTACAAGCAATGGCACGAAGCTAACGGCACCAGCGGTCTCACCGTCGGCATGTCCACCGTTGTGCAGGGCATCGGCTACCTGCTTGAGAACATTGGCAGCCATGATGAGCTGTTGAAGGCGTTGAGGGACTATGGTGTCGAGCGGAAGCTGGATATTGCGGTCATCATGGCCGTGCAGCACGATGATGGCGGATTCGCGCGGCAACTGCTCCTCTGGGCTTTTAATGAAAAGGCCGTCGCGGCCGCCAAGTGTTTTGTCGAGAAGAATACAGCGCGCTTGGGCTTGGAACAATGGGGAGGCGGTTGCCTCGATACCGCGGTCACAGCAGACGGCGAGTGGCGGATGTGTTGGGCACAGAAACACACAGAATTCAGCCGTAAGCAGGTTGCTCCATACTTGCGAGAAGCCATGCGGGGAGCGCTGGCATAACTATTGGACTGGTGCATGTATACGAGTTGTGTATATCATTAACAAGCGTGTTCCAAGTCTTATTTACCCCAAGGTATGCCATAACTGGGCAGAGGCCCACGATACATCCTATCATACAACCGACTATGTATTTAGCGTCCTCACGGCATTCAGCAGCCGCACAAACTCCCGGTTTGCCAGCTTCTGCGATGCCTGGTCATTGGCCACCAGGTTCCGTGCCAGCGACTCGGCCTGCGGATCTGCTACACGGATGCATGCCGTCAGCGCCTTGAGCACAGGGCCCACGGGCTTCACCGGAGGGTCTTCATGCAGCATCTCCTGGAAGCACCAGCGCAGAGCATCGATGCAGCGAGTCTGATGCCGCGTAGCGGCCACTCGCCGGTACAGATACGTATAGAGCGCAGCCGAGCGCGACCTTCCGTGTTGAGGGGGCATCCGCCACGCATCCCAGAACCGGCCCCAGTCGTCTTGCGTCGCATAGGCATCCAAAAGGCCCATTAGAGACGCTTCGTCGGGACAGGCCAAATTAGCCTGGCCCCGGAGCTCTTCCAACACACTCTGCAAGCTCCCATCGCCGGCAGATGTTTCGCTGTAGCGATCGGGAAGAGCGGGCGCAGCCCTGGCACTATCAGCCGTGGTGATGCGCGGGTGCGTCTTGGCCAGGGCTGTGATGATGGCGAGAAGCACATCGTTGGTCATCACAGGCTGGCCGCGCTGAGCCACGGCGTCTAAGAGCGTCCGCGCAATGGTCGTCTGCTGCTCCAGAAGCTCCGAGCTGGTCTGGGCAGCGTCTTCCGTGGCCGAGAAGATGGCGTGCAGCGTGTGGACGCATTGCTCTCGGGTCAAAGGCACTCCGGAGCTCACCATTTCCTGGACGAGTTCGCTGAGGCCTGCCAGTGTATAGCTCGGATGGCCGACATTGAGAGCCGAGGCGTGAATCCAGCACCGAAACGACCACGAATCGGCCGCCGACAGCCCGCGCATGCAGTACATCACATTGCTCACAAACGGCGTGGCGGAGCCATCCAAGACGTTCGGGCGGCCGAGCGCCTCTAGAGCAGCTTCCTGCGGCAGACTGTCAAAGTACCGCGCGAGCTGCCTGAGCGCGCTTCTTTTGTCGTCGCTGTTGACGGCCAGCGCCTGCTCGATGTCCGGCAGATCAGCGTCAGCCAGCAGCGGCTGTGTCAGTCTGAACACCGCATCGCTGCTGTCGCTGGCCAGACGCCGTGCTGATGTAGAAAAAGCGCGGCTTTGCTGGCTTCCGGAGGCAGACGTCGGTGATGAAGGAGCGGCGGAATACGCAGACGACGGCGAAGACCCCGCGTCCAGCTCGGCTTCCACAGCGTCCACCTCGTCCGCCCCAGCCTCTGCTGCGCTTCGTTTCAGGCTCCGGGCCAGCGATCGTGACCACAGCGTCTCCAGATCCAGTTGCTTCCTCCTGGCTTCGGTGAACATTTGCACGACCACTGTGCTCCCGCTCTGCGCCGTGCCAAACCCCGACGTGCGCCCCTCGCTATCCACGCGGCTGGCCTCTGCCTTACCGGAGCGAGCCAGGACCCCAGCATGCAAGCATACCCACTGCGTGCTGATGCCGTCGTCCACAGAGCCGCCCGAAGCTCCCATGGGTGCCCCGGTACTGCCCAGCAGCTTAGCTCGCCGCGCCTTGCGCCGCAGCTTGATCTTGAGCTCGTTGCGGCCGAGAAGCCCATCTGCGTTGGCGTGGATTCCGTGCTGGCGGAACCAGCGCACCAGACGGTCGGCCGAGACGTGCAAGTGCCGTTCGCTGCGTGCCGTACCAAAGAGCATCAACAGATCGGTACCGATGGCGGCCGGTGGATCTAGCGCCCGGAGGTCTAGGAGAGATAGGTCGTCGAGGCCGAGGTCGTCCGCCACAAAAGACAACAGCGGTGACATGAGGGAGGGGGCTTTGTCAGGCAGGTCGGGGAGAGGCGTTTCTTGCGGTGCTAACAAAGCATGTTTCGGCACATCGACTTTGAGATACCATGGCATATCGTCGCTGGTCGAGGTTGCCGTTCCAACAACGTGACCTGCATCTCCCTGCTCTGGGCTGATACTCTCGGTCTCGGCCTCACTTTCATGCTTCTCGGGGACTGCTGGTGCGGAGGACATCCATCGGGTCTGCTGCGCCGGTTGTGGTTGAGGTCGTCGAAGCTGCCGAGATCGAGGAGATGTTACTGTCAAGCCAACTCCAATCGGCTGCCGAGAAGAATGCTGCCATAAGTAATTCCGTAATTGTGTCTGGCAGGCTAGTCTGCTAGCCGCCCTGGCTGTAGGTTGTAACATGGCTGCCTGTGTTGTAGCTGTGCTAGGACAGCCATGAATTTCTGACGTTGACGAACTTCAGCACCGGCTCGTGCCTCAGATTTTAAGGTGGGTCTATCTGCGTGGAGGCTTGAACCGGACTCGACATGTGGGTCACACACGTGATATCCACCAATCATGCTACTCCAATCGAGAGGAGCCGTTGATGGCCATTAGCGGGCAAATTTTCTGGAGCTCATGTTATTTTTTCTGCCATTTAGTTTCTCCTCCAGGTTGTCTCTGGTCCCAACTTTGCGACTCCTCTCTGCATATACTTTTGTCTTTTCCTCTATATCTTGTGTTCGTTTTTGTTACATTTAATTTTCTTCATATATCCCTTCTGTTTCCAATGGGGTGCAGACTTCAGCTGCCATCCCAGATCCCCCCCCCTTCTCCTGTCGCGTGAGACTTTCACAATGCTCATACGACCAAGCAACGGGCGACAGGCCGTCGCCATGCGGCACCTACGGCCTTTCAATGCTCCGATAATACTCTCCGGCTACGCCGCCGGCACGCGTCAGCCATTAGGTGGCAGCCGGCGGCTCCTGACGACACCCCTAGGCCCTCGCCGGCCATCATTACGAACCGGCATTTCCCTTCTCTCCGAACGAACTCTCGCCACAGCGCTTCCTCACATCGAAAACACCCCCCTCGACAACATCCAGGCCACCCCATACCCTCCCATTTACCCTTCGTCACTCTCGCAACCACAGCCGTCATCGCCACTATGGAAGCTCCGGCCTCACAACACGTCAGCTCCCCTGATCATTGACGACACTAATGCTGCCACAATCCCCCGGCAAAAGATCAGCACAAGAGGAGTTCCGGGCGACTTGGACGAGATGCTTTCCATCTTCGACGCCTGTGTCCAGGTTGGCAAGGTTGATCGCGCAGCTCTCGTCCTGAAGCGGCTGAGCCGGCCCGAGTTTGCACCAGTGGTCAACCTGCTCGAACTTCACAATCGATACCTACGGGCAGCGCTCGACCAGCTCATTGCCCAGCCAGACCAGGCAGTGGCAGATGAGCTGCACAAGTGGTACGAGCTAGAGATCCGTGGCAAGCAGGCGCAACAGAATTCCGAAACGATTGCCTACATGCTCAAGACCTCACTCCTTACCGCCCATGGCTTAAGACGGGAACGGCTTGTCGATCGCTACATGAGCATGGTGCCAGGAAATGCTGGCCTTCAAGTTCTCTACATGACAGACATCCTTAACGACCAAGACCGCGCCGCCATTACCGATATCTGCCGCACCTACAATCTCGAACCCCAGCAGCCTACCCCATCACCGACCCTCTTTGAGCAAGCCTTACGATCGATCGAGCCGGAATCCGAAATTGCTGCCCAAGATGAATCCGCACCCCGAGATACCTCTACTATTCCAGGCGTCCTAGGAACCCCACAGAAGGGTATGGGACTGCGCATGCTCAAGCAGACACTGACCCTCTTCTCGGAGATTCCGGAAGGAAGCGACATTGCCAGCCTCGGCCCCGAAGAGCGCAAAGAGATCCAGTCAAGGCTCGAGCAAGACTGCGTGGATGCGGCTGTCGAGCGGTGGAAGGAGGAAAACCAGGCATTGCTGAAGATGGGCCTCAATACGTCGCTTACGACTGCGTCGCTCAACACCCGACTGCACGAGTGGCACAAGGACCTGGAATTGCGTCTGTCCCAGGAGCTCAAGAAAATCGACCTGTCCGAAGCTTCCAGTAGCAAGAACAAGGAGGATCTCGACCGCTGCCTCTATGGGCCGTTCCTGCGCCAGTCTACGCCGAGCCGTCTCGCTGCGGTTACGATTGTCAGCACTCTCAGCAGTATGGCCATGCAAGGCGCCGACAAGGGAGCATCCATCGGGCATGTCATTATGCAAATCGCTAAGGTCGCGGAGGAGGACATCCGGCTCCTGCAGCGCACAAGGAAGCTGGCTGCTAAAGGCCGCAAAACCTCGGCAAAGGTGGCGGCAAAGACGGCGGCGAAGTCTGCTCTGAGAAAGTCCATGCGTCCAGTCAAGGCTGCAGCAGTCGACATGGAAGGCAACCTGCTCGACACAATGGATGACGAAGAAGCGGTATCAGCGGCCCACGATGCGCCGGAAGCCGCAGAAGCCTCGGCGACTACTGCTACTGCGGGCGAGGCATATGAAGCGCCGGCAGACATCTCTGGGGCCGCCTCAACCACCAAAGCGCAGCGGGAGCCGGCTTGGCCAATCACAATCAAGGCAAAGGTCGGCGCCGTGCTGCTCTCTCTTCTGATGGAGACAGCCAAAGTGACTGTTGTGAGGGAACATCCTGAGACGCGAACCCTCATCTCCCAGCAGCAACCTGCGTTCAGCCGCCTGAACCAGCTGAGGCGAGGCAAGAAAGTGGGCATGTTGATTGCCAACGAGACACTTGTGTCTCTGATGATGCGGGAGCCGCGCGGCGACTTTCTCGCGCGGCATCTCCCCATGGTGGTGGAGCCCCAGCCGTGGTCCAGATTCGACAGAGGCGGCTTTCTCGAGTACAGCGCACCGCTGGTGCGTGTTAAGGACAGCCGCAAGGACCAGCAGATCTACGCCGAGGCTGCCATTGGACGTGGCGACATGGACCAGGTGCTGAAGGGACTGGATGTTCTGGGACGCACGGCGTGGAAGGTCAACCGACCCGTGTTCAACGTGATGCTCGAGGCGTGGAACACGGGCGACAAAATCGCATCCATCCCGCCGCTGGAACCCAACATCGCCGATCCGCCAGAGCCCGAGTCCACAGAGGACCCGATGGAGCGCCGGGCCTGGCTGAAGGCCGTCAAGGCCGCCGACAACCTTCGGTCTGGTCTTCACTCGGTCCGCTGCTTCATGAACTTCCAGATGGAGATCGCGCGGGCATTCCGAGACCAGACCTTTTACTTCCCCCACAACGTCGACTTCCGCGGCCGCGCATACCCCATTCCACCCTACTTCAACCACATGGGTGCTGACAATGTTCGCGGCCTCCTGACGTTTGCCGAGGGCAAGGCTCTTGGCGAAGACGGCCTGCGCTGGCTCAAGGTGCATCTCGCAAACGTCTATGGCTACGACAAGGCCAGCCTTTCCGACCGTTCCGCCTTTGCTATGGAAAATCTGGACAATATCCGCGACTCAGCTACCAACCCGCTCAACGGGCGCCGCTGGTGGCTCCAGGCCGAAGACCCCTGGCAGTGTCTGGCTACGTGCTTTGAGCTGACAGCTGCTTTCGACCAGCCAGATCCGACGCAGTTTGTGTCCCATCTCCCCGTCCACCAGGACGGAACCTGCAATGGTCTGCAGCACTATGCGGCTCTGGGAGGTGACTCATGGGGTGCCCGGCAGGTGAATTTGGAACCAGGCGAGCGGCCGGCCGATGTCTACTCAGCCGTGGCTGAGATTGTCAAGGACAGCATCGCTGAGGATCTCAAGAAAGGCGATCCTAACGCTGTGGCGCTGGACGGCAAGATCAAGCGCAAAGTCGTCAAGCAGACGGTCATGACCAACGTCTACGGCGTCACATTTGCTGGTGCACGCAAGCAGGTCCTGAAGCAGCTAGATGCGCTGTATCCTCAGCTGCAGTCCGAAAGCGGCGTACCTGCCATGCTACTAGCGTCCTACATTGCCACCAAGATCTTCAAGGCTCTGTCCACCATGTTCAGCGGTGCCCATGACATCCAGAGCTGGCTTGGCGAGATTGGCGGCCGCGTTTGCCGTGCCCTCACGCCAGAACAAGTCGAGCGCATTCTCAAGGCCGAGCCCGAGGCGGACCTGAAGAAGAAAAAGGGCGCGGCAGGCAAGGCGTCCAAGCGGGCCAGCGACGAGATTCTCGGCCAGTTCCGCTCCACTCTGGTCTGGACAACGCCGCTGCAGATGCCGGTGGTGCAGCCCTATCGCAAAGCGGAAAGCCGCACCATCGAGACGTGTCTGCAGGATCTCATCCTGTCCGTGCCGGCCAAGTCGGACCCGGTGCACAAGCGCAAGCAGCTGCAGGCATTCCCGCCCAACTTCATCCACTCCCTGGATGCCAGCCACATGCTCCTGTCGGCTCTAGAGTGTGACGAGCTCGGCCTGACGTTTGCGGCCGTGCACGACTCCTTCTGGACCCACGCCGCGGACATCAACACCATGAACCGCGTGCTGCGCGATGCCTTTATCCGCATCCACAGCGAAGACGTCGTGGGCCGGCTGGCAGCCGAGTTCGAAACGCGGTACAAGGGCTCGATCTACCTGGCCCAGCTCAACCGGAGCAGCCCTGTGGCCAAGAAGATCCTAGCCTTCCGCAAGAACAAGCGCCTGTCGCTGCGGGATGAGCTGATGCTGGAGAAGAAACGCATCGACCTGCTCAAGTCGGCGGATCCCAAGCTGGTCGCCCAAGGCAAGAAGCTGGTGACACCGGCCAGCATTTTCGAGGACATGTCCAACAAGGCGGGCAACGCCAACGGCGAGAACGCCATCGAGTCCGAAGACGTGTCGGAGTTCAGCCTCGGCAACATCCCGTCGCCGGCTGCGCAGCTGGCCGAGGCAGGCCTGGACGGCGACGAAGACGACTTGGCCTCGGCGGCCATGTGCGACAGCGATACCGCCGTGGCGAGTCTCGAGGACGTGGCAACGGCCCTGGCTAGCCAGGGCGAGGCCGGTGAGGGTGTCGATGGGATGCTGGAACACGATCACGAATCAGCGGCCATGGCCGATGGCGAGGCCGACCACGAAGCTGCAGCAGAGGCAACAACGGCCGCCAGCAGCAATCATTTTGAGGCAACGCTCAAGAACACCCTTAAGACCAAGACCAAGAAGCACGCCCAGAAGCTGCCCGTGCAGATCTGGATGCCGCTCAAGTTCCCTCCCGTGCCAGCCAAGGGAGACTTTGACGTACGGCGGCTGAAGCAGAGCGACTACTTCTTCTCTTGAGAGAGTCGTCCCTTTGCACGGTTTTTTTGTTATCCGCGTTTTGAATTTGCACAACCACGTGCATCTAGTTTATTTTCCTTGTGATGGCTGTAAGATAAAAACACATGGGTGGCGTTCTTGGTCTGATTTTTTGGAAGGATTAGGGTCTGAAAAGAGAAGGGCGGCGGAACTCCATTGAAAAGCACCTGAACATAAAAAGGGATAAACGGGGCGAAGGTGAGGTGAAGAGGAAAAGGCATCTCGTACATCGCTTTTTTTGGCATAATCTCGCCACCTAGCATTTAGAGGCGCACGTTCTAGCATATTCACATGTATATTAGTTTTTGTACGTTGTACGATACATAGAACACAAAAACTTTCATCTCAGCACATATTTTCGGGATTCTTGGTTAGGGATATTTACCAAAGTTGGCTAGTTAATATTGAAAACCAGTTAAGACGTTAGATTTAATACCAGCAACGAAACGGCTTGGCCACCCAAAACTAATACAGCGATGTACTTCAAAGGATATTACGGTTGTAAACGAACTTTTGACGTAAGCACCTAGCGAAGACACGCCACCTTGGATACTGAAAACAGTTTCCCAGGGATGGAAAGTGATGCCAGTTATATGCCCGCCTACTGGTGTGATTAAGATGGCAAAAGCTGCCCTCACTTGAACACTGTGAGGGTCAAGAAAATTTGATGCGAGGGGTGGCTGGCTATTGGGGTGCGCATAAAAGCTGTCTCTCCCCATTGCCGTGCAACCTATTTTTCTTCCCCGACTCTATTCAATATTTGATATTCTATCGACTGGACTTCTCTTCCCGTTACCAAAAGCTACCTGAAAATGAAGATTGCTATCGCCAATATTGCGGCCGTTGCTGGACTCGCGGGACTGAGGTACAGACACCTTCTCAACACACCTCACATATTGTCTTGTACTGACTATTTGCAGCGCGGTCAATGCTCGTCCCGGTGACCACTTTGACGACATCATGTCGCACATCCACGATTTGGAAGGCTGCTTCCACTATCATTTTGGTCACGAGACGTGCTACACCTATACCAAGACAGTGACTCCAAGTAAGTCCATTTTCAAGAGCTTTAGACTGCCTGAGGCTCACTTTGCTGACCCGAGCTCTAGCAAACTGCCCTCAGTTGGACTGTGGAATGGGGGGATGGTGCGCAGACGAGGTGTCCACTGTTGCCTTTAACGTGCCCTGCAGGTAAGCGTCTATATCCAGTCGACTCTTGCCCCCCTTGATTTTGTGCATTAACGCGCTCCTAGCACAAGCTGCTGCCCAGCCACCCCGACTCTGACAGTGTCTGCCACCTGCCCCTGCTGCACCGACGGCTGCCCGCCAGCGGCGACTACTACCCTCGAGATCTTCGAGGACTGCCCCAACACGCAGACCGTCACAGTGTCGCCTTCCACGCCGTGCACTACGGCTGCCCCTACTCCGCCGCCGTGGGGAGAGCCTCCGCAGTGGGGAGAGCCTCACCATCACCATCACCACCACGCCCACACCACTCAGGATGGATATTGAGCATCGGTGCTTGGATGACCAGGCCTCTGTTTGCTCGTGGTTTTCGGATTGCTACTTTTTTTCTTTTCTTTGTTGGGAGCCGGACATGTAGAAATATGTACACTAAGAAAATGTGTGAATCTCATGTAGGGCCGTCCCGGGGTTTCTCAGTGATTGCAGTTTGGAATGCCCATACAATGGTAATCAGGTAGTCTAGAGTTTTATTGGATTTTTTTGTTCCTTCAGAGTATACACAGCTCCCCTGGTATTACCGGACCGTCGCACCCTTGAGCGTCTTGACCGTGCACACCTTGCCGCTCGCCGTCACCAGCTTGCCTACACCCTCCTTTCCGGTCGCCTCCTTGACCACGCCGGCGTCGAATGCGACCTCAAGGTCGTCCGTGGTCGTAAATCCTGGCTGGAACATCTCCCAGATCTTCTTCTTGGGGTTCAGCTGCTTCTCGGGCGTCGCCTCCCAGCCCTCGAAGAACACCTTCTCACCCACAGCTGCCTCGGCCGGCGGAATCACCAGCTCGACAGGACCGCCGTGGGGGTCCTCCTCGCCCTCCTTGAGGCGTGGCGACGCGGCCAGAACCATGGCGGCGGACTTGATGCCGCGCATCTTGACCGGCTTGAGGTTGCACACCACGACAATGCGGCGGCCCTGCATTTCCTCCAGCGGGATCAGGCCGTTGAGGCCCGAACACACCGTCCGCACCACCTGGCCCTCGTACTCCTCCGTGTCGGCCGTGCCGGCAGCGTCGCCCATGGCAATGGTCGAGACGTACAGCGAGTCGGCTTCGGGATGCTTGATGGCCTTGAGGATGTGGCCGACACGCAGGTCGATAAGACCGGGCGAAGGGGGGGCGGGCGGCGGAGGAGCTGCCTTTTGCGGCCGCGCCTGCTTCTCCTTCTTTTCCTTCTTCTTGGTCGGCTGTTCGCCGGCCGCAGCGGGAGCGACATCCGCCTCTTTCTTCTTCGCGCCCTCCTCGGGTTGCTTCTTTGTCCGGTCCGGCAGGGCCTTCTCGGTGGCGGCCGGAGTGGCCGCTGCTGCTGCCGCCTTCTCCTTCTTCAGGCGCTCCTTCTCGGCTTTGGCATCGACAGGCGGTGGCACATAGACCACATCGTCGGCGTCCACCGTGATCTTGTCAGCATCCGCGATGCTCAACCCAAAAAGGGGGCTACTTTGGACGAAGCCAAGAAGGCGCACAATATGCGGGTGGCCCTCCTTGCCGGAGCGCTGCTCCGTGGTCCAGCTCTTGACCTGCGACGCCAGAGTCTCGTACACGCTCACATCGGCCTTGGACGGCTTCAGTCCCAGCACTGTTGTGCGCGAAGCTAGATGCGTGTTGAGCTTAGACAGAAAAGACGACTGGCCAGCAGCATCGCTAGACGAAAACTTGCCGGCCGCCGAGACCCATTTCTGGACCTCGGTCTCTTCAGCCGGGGTGTAGGTTTGGGAAGCGGTCGGGATGGACGCGGAGGAAGCCATGGCTGCAGAGAAAGTGAAGTACCGGTGGAGGGTGGAAGGCGACCAAAAGGCCTGAGTCGTTCGGAGACGAAAAAGTCGAAAGGCGAACAGCTTGAAGAGCGGGGTCGAACACGGCCGTCTCTGTGTAGTATGTGGTGGGAAGAGCTCTTGATTCACAAGTTGTGACAAGGGACTGAAAAATAGAGAACCAACAAGGAACAGTCCTTATTTGGGCAAGATTCACACAGATACGGCTCTGTGGGACGACATCAAAGCTTTCTATAACTATGATGCCGTTTTTTTTTCTTTGGCGCCTGCTGCCCCGCAACACGGTAGCTAAAACCGCTGACTCACGAGGGGTATGAGTGCCTGACACTTCAGGCACTACGTTTTAATGGCGGCCGCGTGACACCGCGCAATATCGCGTCGCTACAGTGGCCGCTAGGTGGGTCTTCCATTAAACTCGCCTGCAAATGGCTGTGGTCATCGCCATAAGAAATCTGACACGCGACGCGCCTTTTTACCAGCATCGCCGTTCATCCCGTGTTCTCCCTTGGCGTTGGGGCAGCGATTGAACAAATTTCAACGGTTAGGCTTGGGAAATAGGCTTTGTCCTTTGTTTCTCCTCAATACTCTCTTTTCATTTATTTCACATTGCGCTCACTTGATTGTGACCGCCACCGCCACCCCTTGCTTAGAGATAGATATCATATTGGCTGACAGAGGCGGTATGGCTCGGCTGACAAGCACGTCAGATACAGATATGGGCAACTCTAGCCATAGTAGCACAGTATCCAGCGCTCCGTCCTCCCCCCCTACACAAGAGGCGACGAAAGACGCCATGGCTCAAGTTGCAACGGCTCGTTCTCCTGACGAGCTTGAGATGATGGAGACTGAGGAGCGCCTCGCACGAAAAGCCAATGCTGTAGAAGAAGAGCGGCGCCTGGCGGCTATGCGACGGCAGAAGAAAAAGAAGGCGGCTACCAAGGAGCAGCGCGAAGCCAAGGGACGCGAGTTAGACGAGCTACTACGACAAAGCGCAGCTTTCAGTGACATCCTCACCAAGAAGACTCAGGTGCTGGGTCGTGTCGGATCAGGGTTTGACGGCAAAGCTTTGGGCGAGCATGACCTGAAGATGGCAGAACAGCCCAAGTGCATAGTGGGCGGCCAGATGAGGGACTATCAGCTGGAAGGCTTGACTTGGATGCTGGAAATCTGCCTCCAGAATATGAGCGGCATCTTGGCCGATGAGATGGGTCTCGGTAAGTCAGCATATGCTTCTTTGAATCTGGTGCGGGAGAGCAATTGGGGCGGGGAGTGTAGCATTCACTAACCGCGCATAGGCAAAACCGTCCAAACGATTTCTTTGATTGCACTGCTTCGGGAGCAGGAAAACTATCTCGGACCGCACTTGATCGTGGCACCTCTCAGCACACTGTCGAACTGGATAAACGAGTTCCAGAGATGGACGCCATCGATTCCTGTCGTGATGTACCACGGCACGCCGCAACAACGCAAGCAAATATTCAATAACGACGTACAGAAAAACCTAACAAAGGGCCGCCCAACAGACAAGTTCCCAGTCGTCTGTACGAGCTACGAAATCATCCTGCGAGACCGTGCCGACCTATCAAAAATCAACTGGGAGTTTATTATTATTGTACGCGCAACCCCGAATGCTTCCGTTCTTACCCTCTCTTTGAGGCTCTTATGCTAACTTTGATTTTGCTTTAGGATGAGGGCCACAGAATGAAGAACTTCGACTCTAAGCTTTTCCGCGAGCTGCAGTCATTCCGCTCTGCCACTCGCTTCCTCATCACCGGCACTCCGCTACAGAACAATCTCAAGGAGCTGTGGTCATTGCTGAACTTTCTCATGCCGAAGATCTTCACGGACTGGGAGGCCTTTTCCTCATGGTTCGACTTTAGCGAGTTGCAGGACGAGGAGGGTACCGAAGGATTCATCGGAGATCGCACCAAGCAAGACCTCGTGAAGAAAATTCATATGGTTCTTCAGCCTCTGCTTCTGCGACGTGTTAAGGCTGATGTAGCCAGCTATCTGCCTAAGAAACGCGAATATATTCTGTACGCTCCCATGACTAAGGAGCAGACGGACTTGTACAACGCCATCAACGACAAGAACATCGACACACGGGCATTTCTGGAAAACAGAGTTGTGGAGCACCTTACTTCTTCCGCAGCTAGCACGCCCTATTCACGCTCATCTCGTACTAACACGACCGCCCACGAGCAAGGGAGAAAGCCGCCGAGGTCTACTAACCGGCAAGCTGGATCGTTGGGTATCAAGGGGCAAGCCAAGGAGCACATCAAAGAGCAGTCAATGGCAATCCGCGTGAGCCCGCGGGTCAAAAGGGTACAAGAGGTGGCCTCTACTCCTATCAAATCCAAGAACGCGTTTGCGCTTATGATGAACAAAATCCGGGCTACCCCCACGGCTTCTACGACTTCTACGGCTGCTTCTCCCACCTCGGTTGAGTCGGCACGGCCGTCTCGAGCGACAAGAAGGACAACTTCAGCTGCTACTGTCAGCGTGGCAGATACTCTGAAGCCTCCACAAGTAGATGAGAACAAGGAAAATGGCCGCAAGCGCAAGAATTCTCCTCTAAAGGAAGAATCGCTGCCCAAAAGCGCAAAGTCGAGCCGGCAGTCTACCCCGTCTGGAGTGCTCACCCCCAATTCATCCCGGAGTCGGTCTCAAACAAACCGGCGCCAGTCATACAGAGAAGTGGACGCGTCAGATGAAGACCTCATGTCTGATGACGAGTTCGAGTCGGTTCTGCGCGACGAATATGATGCTAGAAACGACTTTGCCGATGATGGGTCTCCGGCACTCTCCCACGCAGAGATGGAGCGCGTGCGGACCCTGGAATTGGCTAAACGGGAGATTGCCAACAAGAAGCTCGGCAACCCACTGATGCAGCTACGGCTAGTATGCAACAGTCCACATAATTTCTACAACCCTTGGACGTCCGGGGGGGGAGACGAGCGGCCGGTGGATGATAGCATCATCACAGCCTCTGGAAAAATGCTGCTCCTTGACCGCCTCTTGCCAGCACTGTTCAAGCGCGGCCACAAGGTGCTCATCTTTTCGCAGTTCAAGACGCAACTGGATATCTTGGAGGCGTATTGTGCCGAGCTGCGCCGCTGGAGGGTCTGCCGCATTGATGGCTCCGTCGCACACGTTGACCGCCAGGCCCAGATTGACCTGTTCAACAGAGACCCCAAGTACAAGCTGTTTCTGCTTTCGACACGTGCCGGGGGGCAGGGCATCAACCTTGCCAGTGCCGATACAGTGATTCTGTTTGACAGCGACTGGAATCCTCAGCAGGATTTGCAAGCACAAGACCGTGCCCATCGCATTGGCCAGAAGCGACCTGTGATCGTGTATCGGCTGGCAACCAAGGGCACAGTGGAAGAAGACCTCTTGATGAGCGCAGATGCAAAACGGCGGCTGGAGAAACTAGTCATCAAGAAGGGCAGCTTGCGCAGCATGGGCCAGAAGACGGCCAGCGACAGCACTAGCGGCGATGCCACGGATGAGTTGGACAAAGAAACACTCCGGGCCCTCTTGCTCAAGGACGGCCAGGTATACAAGTTCTCGGACGACCAGGAAATTCTCAGCAACCAGGATCTTGACACCTTGTGTGACCGGTAAGATTTACTTGACTTCTGCTACCTGATCTGTCTCCATGCAAACTAACATTACCTGCAGGAGCGAGGAGGCATACACTAAAGCAGCCAGTGGCTATGGCGATGCTGACGCCTTCAAGGTCATTGAGACTGGTGTCAATGGCATTACGGAGTCGTTCAAGCACGCTTGAGTCGGATAATACCACAGAAGCCGGCGTACCTTGGTATTCTTCAAGCAATGTATACTATTGAGAATTGCAAGATCATATAATAGACTTATGAATAGAGCATCACGGCATGTAATGACATGCATTTGATTACTGTCACAATCCCATTTAATGAATTGTATCTGATAGGCTATGATACTTAGAGATCTTGAAGAATAAATATGTGAGTTTGTGCTGTATGTTGCTATATTTGATTATTCTGCACTTCGGTGTCGTCTCCCTCATCATTGTCGGCACCACCTGGGCCTGCCGGGCCTCCGGGTGCTGGACCGCCAGGAGAAAAGTTGCCAGGGTTGCCAGCTGAGACTCCGCCAGGTCCTCCTGGAACACTTCCTCCTCCCACAATTCCGCCTCCACTGTATCCCCCATGGTTACCACCTAGGTTTCCTCCGTGGCTTCCACCTGGGCCTCCCCCGGAGTGTCCGCCACCACGGTTACCACCGTGGTTTCCGCCATGAGACCAGCCGTTCCCACCTCCTCGACCTCCACTGCTCCCTCCATGGCCGCCGCCGCCACCTTTATTTCCATAACCACCCCCGACACGTCCACCCCCACCACCATGTCCACCGCCTCCACGTTGGCTCGCTATCAGAGTCGTATCGGAGTGAGCTTGGCTTTCATTGTCTGCTTCTAGGGCAGCATTGAAAGCAGCACCGCGACCAGGAAGAATCGAAGCCAGGCGGCTGATCACGTCTCGCTCGTCTTTGTTGATAACAAGGGGCTCATCGAGGACCAGAAGCTCGAGGCTATCAGGATTGACTGAAACCGGCGCTGCAGCCACCCCATGTAGAGCGATGGCTGCAGCTAGAAAGGCAGTAAATAAGCTATGCATGATCAACGTTTTGCCAAATGTTACTCCGAATAGGTAAGGAAAGAAAAGCTCTGGCACTGGAGAAAAAGAAGGAAGGAAAGAAAGGAGCCTTTTAGGAAACAGCCTAGATATTTATACACAGCCGTCTTCAACCACTGCGCATATTTCATCCCCTTGTTTTTTACCCCGGGCTAAGCCATCTCTGACTGTCAAGTTCGCCCTCACCAGTAGCCTGGTAGACTGACTCAAGTTCTAACCGGTAAAATCCACTGATTTGCAACAATTACACACAATTATGACAACCCGCGCGTTGCACAAGCCTAAATATTTCCAGCAATTTCATGGGAGTGATGCGGTCCATCACTTTATTATCGGAGTCGGGGGAGTCCAAGCTTGTTACCACTGGAGGGAGACATTTATGATGTCCGTTAGTGTACATGAATGTCGACTTTCAGCTCAAAAATGTCGCCCTCAGGTTTAAGCGTAGCAACTACACACAAAGATGCCGCTTAGATAAAGTTTAGTAATCAGCCACCTCGAGGCTGATGACAGGTTTTTATGTATTTAATTTGTTTCCCCTCTCACATTGTCGCTGAATTTAGCGCCTGCTAGATCACGAACTGAATAGCAATATAACAGAATTTACACAAAAAGCTTGGCATGTAGCCATATCTGGGGTAGCAGAGCAATCATGAGATTAGCTTTATGTGTTACGGTCCAAACCTATGGGGGTTTAGCATTTTCCTCCGGGTAGAATAGGCCGTTCTCAACCATCTGACACTGGGATCCCAAATTTAATGGACAATCTCCAAATTGAACCACCTTCTCGGTAACCGGTTCAATAGCAACTTGCTAAATATGTGTTCACCCCAGAACAGCGCAATAAAATGACTATAAAACAAAGGGACGGAACGCTTAAAGCACCCAGGACAAAGGATCGGTTCAACTTCTAAAAATACCACGCTCAACACGCAATGAATCATCTCCACGGACTCCGGATACCGCCATCACATATCTAATCTAAGGAAACAGTTCCAACAAATGGATTTCAGCAATTTCTAGCACTATGGTAGGTAGAAAATGGGACCAAAGCTGTCGCCCAAGCTATGAAAATTGGAATGTTGTAGCATCCCAGTCTTGGTCCACCCCCGTTCCCGAGGTTTCCCTGCCCATATACTCAGTAAATAAATTCACATCTAGCTGAGACAAAAGGCCTGGGAAGTTACCAGGTATGGAACCGCTGTGGATGTCTTGGGCCGGTGAATATTGCATTGCCGAGAAAAATGGTGCTGTAGCTCCGGAACCGGCTAGATTTTGAGTAATGCTCGAAAAAGACATACCGGGGCCAATGTTTCGAGACAATGCAGCGCGAGAGTCCAGCCGCGATACGTTTTCTTTCGCATCTACCACGAGGCGTGGCAGTCTCGTTGTAGACTCGTTATCAAGACCACAGCTCTCTTGGCTCTGGCGCCGCAGAGCCTCCCTTGCATCCCATGCTTGGACCGTAGTGCTCGAAAGCTTGACAGCAAACATCAGACGAGAACGGTGGTGTTTGGGCCCGTCAATGAGGGCCTCATAGTTTCTAGACAAAGCATTCCATGCTTCATCTGCATTAGTCTGACTGGGGCGCTTGATTAAGCCATTGAGAAGGTGAAGATAAGCATGGATTGGCGAGTAGTAAGATTCGACAAGCCAAAGATACCTGTGAGACAGAGGAGACGTGCGAAGCTCGGTGTCACATTCTACCATCTCTATTGCGTGGGAAAAAGCTAATCTGCGTTGCAGATCCATGGTCGGGTCCGAGCCTGGTGCTAAATTGGAGCTGGCATGTGTCAAATATTGTCCCATTAAGCGGCAGCGGGCAAAAAAGGCGCGGGTGGTCCAGATCGTCATGTAATGAGCAGGAACAGCCGCATTACAACGCGAAAGATACTTGGACTCGATCGAAGCTTCTAGGGTTTTCAGCAAGTCTTCATAGCTCTCTTTTTCTACACCGGGAAACAACGCAGAGCAGCCAATAGCGGCCTTGTGTGAGGCCGATTTGCGAACAAAATCGGCCAATTCGCTTCGAACAACCACGAAGAGGGCTTCGGTGATGGGTATATCATGTGACGAGTTGTGTATGTCGGCCTGTAGCTCAATGTCGCCAGTATTTGTCACAGGTCGGCAGTCCCAGAATGGTGTGAGAGACGTTGCTTTCTCTTGACCAAGAATCTCACTGGCTCGGTGGTCAAATATCACCAAGGACCACCACAATCGGCGTTTCAGCTCATTCTCTATGGTAGACCGGCCGGTACCGCCATTCTTGTAATTTGATTCACAGTGCATGCCTGCTCCTCGGGCAATACGCAATGCCATTGAGCTCATACACACCAAGGAACGTGGGTCGACCTGCTGGCTGACGGATATCTGCGACTAGGCATTAGACACGAAGGAACTACACTGGTGGGGGCATAATTCATTGACTGTACCAGATACAAGTGCAATGCAGCAAGACATTCGACATTGTTGGACCGCCATAGACCACATTTCACCAGTGCCTGCTTGCAGGCAATCTGGTAGGTCGCTAAGAGGTCATCTCTCGACAGCTGAAATAGAGTGCGGCATTCCTCATCTGCGAGGCTAAAAATTGAGGCACAATATATACCGAACATCAACGCTTCCAGATCAGGGTCAATGTTTCCAAGTTTTCCAGCAGCGTCGATGATTCGCGGCTGTAGTGTGGGCGCATGTGTGACTTTTAGCAATGGGTTGACGTTGTCGAGATATATTTGCCACAGCTTGAACATGTGCACTTGCGACGGGTGTGACATGGTCAAGTCAATATCCAGACTAGGAAGCCCAAAAAGAAGATGATCATGAGCAAGGACAATCTCTTTGACCTCCTGGTCGGTATTGTCAAATATGCTGTTTTCGCTGTCACTGCTGTCGCCATCATCCCCGTCTTCCTCCAGTGACTGCCAAAACAGGTTAGTTTAGCATCACGATAAGCTGCTTTTTGTAGTGGACTACATACCGCTCTGTTGATTGGTGGCCGTACGTTTCTGGCTATTGTCAGTCGTATATAATTGAGTAGTGTTCACGGAAGACACACATACATGCTCTCTTTATTTGTTGATCCCAGTGATAAAGAACCCACGTTCTCGATATCACCTTCTTCACTGGCTTCCATAGATTTGGATTCATGCAAAGACTCAAAGGCTATTTTGTGTTTGCGGAGTAAATCTTCATAGACCTGTAATCGGTCTAGTAACTGTCGCTCTGCGAACCTGCGCCGGCGTTGACGTGTTGCCGGTTGAACGCAAGGAACACTGGCTCGGGCACAATTCGTGCAAGGAAACGAGCGGTCGCATTTTACTCGTCGCTGTTTGCACATCGCGCAAGCGAGAATTCTGGATTCCTTGCCTTTCTCCATACCCGAAGCCATAATTGCGTCGCGACATGGATTCGACTCTGGGAATGCTATAAACGGGAGAGTCGTGGTTCGCACAGGAGTCGGTCTTTTGAACTGTCAAGGGCAGGGATCTCGCTAGTTTACAACACGCGACTCAATGCAGCTCGGACTATTCTAATCCGCGAGATCTACGTTCGGAGATTAGTCAACCAATACCATTCCAATATCGCACCCAAGTAAAGAAACCACAAACATACAGCTACATATGTTAAAAAATGTATATTGGGAAGTTTGGCAGCTTAATGATAGCGAAAACTACTTTAGCCATATACTTGTGTTTTGCTATCACCGAGACAAGGCAACTGTACTGCCTAACCTCACTGGTCTAATTGCGAGCGTTTCGGAGCGTGTAATTCCATTACTTTGTATATATAAACGACACGATGCAAGATTTCCCTCCTCTTTTTCAACCACGACTATTTAGACTTCTTCAAAAACTTTTACGTCTACTCCTTGTCTGTCAGTGATCATGGAAAGTACCGCTCTCGGAAAGAACGAGAATGCACCAGAGGCATCCGTTGGAAGCAACGAAGAGCCTAAAGCATTAAGTGAAATAATGCCTGCTTGGAAGGTTCTTCTTGTTGCAACCGGTATCCTTTTCAGTTTGTTTCTGGTCGCACTAGATAGAACAATTGTCTCAACAGTATGTATACAATAAGTAAATACTATTTCGTATAATTACTAACAAACTTAGGCGATTCCAGAAATAACAAACGAGTTCAGCTCCCTCGACGCCTATGGCTGGTACGGTGGAGCCTACTTATTCTCGTGCTGTGCCTTACAACTTCTATTCGGAAAAGTGTGCACGCTTTTTTCTGTGCGCTATACTCTCTTCATCAGCGTTCTAACATTCGAAGTGGCTTCCGCAATCTGTGGGGCTGCACCCTCATCGGCAACCTTCATAGTTGGAAGAGCTATTGCCGGAATTGGTGCTGCTGGTATTTTTGCTGGAGCTGTAAGTCTACACGGTAGCGTATCATGGTATTTTATTCTTTCTCTAAACTGTTTTAGATGACATCAATGATCCACGTGGTGCCATTGCACCATAAGCCAAAGCTTTTTGCTGCTGTAAGCTCCGAACAGCTATTCGTCTTCCGATAATGCTATACTAACAATATAGATGGGATCGATGCAAGTTATTGCCCAAATAGGAGGTCCACTGATTGGCGGGGAGTTTACAGCCCATGTCTCTTGGAGATGGTGTTTTTATATTAACCTGCCCATTGGGGGTCTGGCTATGCTGGCTATTTGGCTATTCCTTGACATCCCCCAGCAGCGGGAGCTAGTAGATAAGCCACTTAACTGGAAACTTCGCCAGCTTGACGTTCTTGGGACCATCCTGGTAGCATCTGGCGCTATTTGCATCCTTCTAGCACTTCAATGGGGGGGACAGGCATACAAAGTACGACCATCCGTTCTAACTTTGCACTTTACTATGACTAACTTTCATTAAGTGGAATGATGCTCGGATAATCGCACTTCTGACTATTGGCAGCATATGCTTGGTCTGTTTCGCCATTGTCCAGATCATATTTCCGTTAACGGCAACGGTGCCGCCTAGCCTGTTCCACAATCGTACCGTTGTCGCTGCCTTTTTCCTGTTTGTCTTTTTCAGCTGCTCCAACTTTGTGTTTAGTAGGTATACCCGGATGTTTGGGCTACTTTGTCAATCACTGAAGTGCCACTGACAGTTGAAACTTACAGTTTACTTCATCCCAAATTGGTTTCAAGCGATCGCGCACGTTTCGGCAGCCGAGTCTGGAATACGAACTAGCCCACTCATGGCATCGTCAGTTATAGGACTGATGTTGGGAGGAATCGTTACTAGCAAGCTAGGATATTACGCTCCTTGTGCCATCCTAGGAGCGTGCCTAGCTTCTGTCGGTGCTGGACTCATCTCAACCTGGGAGGTTGACTCACCCAAATCCCAATGGATAGGATATCAAATTCTCAGTGGCGTAGGAACGGGGTTGGTTTACCAGGTTCCTAATCTTGCTCTGCAAGCTGTGTTGCCGAAGAAAGATGCCCCGACGGGATTTGCTGTGGCATTGTTCGGCGGTCTTTTATTGTCGTCCGTCTTCATCTCCGTCGGGGAAAATATCTTGGTGAACCAGCTCGTCCGTCGACTGTCTGATTTGCCCGGCGGACCTATTGATGCTTACACGATATACACTAGCGGCGCAACAAACGTTCTAGATCGGCTTCCCGCGAGCGAAAGAGAAGCTGGTCTGATTGCTTACAATGACTCTCTACGGGCAGTATTCCTGGTCGGGCTAGCACTTTCATGTATATGCGTCCCTGCTGCCTGCGCTTTGGAGTGGAAACGTGTTTCAGCGCCTTGGGAACAGAAAAAAAAGAAAGAGAGTCTCGATAAGGATTCTGAGCTAAAAGCTGGAGGGGCTTCGACGACGGAATCCCAGGCAGCGGTCTGAAAAGAAGAAATAACACATGGTATCGAGCTACTTAGAATACAGAGACAAGTCTCAAGTATACAAACTGAAAATGCTGATAGTTAATATGTAGTGATAGAAACGTGTCTTGAAAATTTGTGTTTCATAGGACCTTTGAAATACTTATGCACCGTTTTATGTCCGAATTTTTCGTAAATGCATGCTCCAAGTGTCCACATTACCACTGGAAGCTCTCCTCAAAATACTCTATGTCGTTTACCCCTTTGCTTTGCAACAAGTCCACTACACTCTTTCTTGAGTCATCGGCCATTTTCCCTGGTCCACAAGCCATGACTGCCAAACGGCCACCACCCTCAGTATTCTTCACCGCACACTCTATCTCGCCTCGAATGTCCGGGCGGCCATAAAAAATGCGTATTTCCTTAGGCAGCGGATCTTCAAAGAGTGGCGACCTGCCATTGTGGTTACCGCCTAGGCTACCGCGACTGCTACTCTCGTCATCGAAATCCTCGTTTGCAATGTATTCCGGGTCATTGTTGGTATGTGCTGAAGCCGGATGATGTGATCCCGTGATATAGACATCGAGGGTGATATTTTCGTTGTCAAATACATCCCGGAAGTCTTGGTGGATAGTATCTGCTACAAACTCGGCTTCACGGGCGGCCCAAATAATCTGAATCGACCGCAATCGAGAAGCAGAAGCAGCAGCAACACGAGACATAGCCATGCCGCTTAGGTGAGACAAGGGCACAACGATTCCACTTCCGCCAACAATGAAGATGACAGAGTCAAAGTCATCAAAGCGATGTGACTTCCCGTAGGGTCCGTCGACCAACACACGTACTGATGCCGGGTTAGGCCACGGTGCTGCCGCAGCCATGTCCCGTAGGCGAGCTGTGAAGCCATCGTAAGGCCTAATAAGGAAAGTCATGGCCGAAGCTGCATGAGCTGGCGCTGGAATGCTGCTGCTGCGTGCAACACTGTGTGTATCTGGATCGGCACTTCGCGAGCTGCGCAGCAATCCAGATGCCTCATCGGGTATTCTGACATTATCTTCAGCCGCCTCGCTTTGGTTGTCCATCTCGACAATTTGTGCCTGCGCTGCTGTCTGCCTTCGCTTTCGTGTGGCCACTGATGCCACTGTGAACGGGTGACTTTCCCAGAAACGCTTGTCGCTAAGCACATGGATATAATAGTATGTCCCCGGCTTTGGTTGATATAGACTGGAGCCGTAAGGGATAATAAGGCGCACAATATTTGCCTTTGGATCAAAGGTTGCTTTTGCACGGGTATTCCAAAACATTGGGTTGAAAGCTAATATGCGTAGAGCTCGGAGCACCCGGTCGAAAACCCAGATTATGCCTGTGACTATAAAAGGCATGTCATAGCGGCCGTCTTTGAAAATGGATACATGGCTAATGTATATTAGTTGACAAGCCAAGAGAAAGCAGACATAGCTGTAAGAATCTTACCCAATCATGCCAGCGATAACCAACACAGAGAGGCCGATATGGACAACTAAAAAGAGCTCGTAGAAATGACGACGGAACCAGAAGAATGAAAAGCCTAGGAGCAATGCCATTGCAATCGTAGCCTATAAGCCTAGTTAGGTGTCTATCCATACCTGTGCAGTACAGCCCAATTACTTACAACTTCACCAGTCCAAAAGAAGAATCGTGTCCAATATCGGAGGAAGCCGTAGGTACCAGCATCTACCCATAGCTGTTAGTACATCATTCATTGTTGTTAATAGAGATATGGGGCACCAACCTATAAAAATGAGGATTGTATAGCCAATAGAATGCACAATGGCCTCGACAGTGGCGATGCGGGCAACCCAGCGATGGAAATTATTGTAGGTAGCGAAGTCCCAGCCGGTGATCCACAGAAGAGTGTTGTTGCGTATTCCAAACAGCCATATGAGTGGGAAATTCATGTAAGATATGAAGCCCGTTCTGTCGGAAACATAACGGTAAACCTGGTGTGTAATGTCTGGCCAGCTGTAAAGTTAGCATCCATAATTCATATGGCAGACACCAAACAGAGCGATCCTACACCTACTACATGTTTCCAAGAAAGAACTTGTAGCCATAAATGCATAGAAAAATGTTCAGAATGAGAAAGGCAACTAGAGTAATGCTCTGTATCCGTGGTGGCACAGTGTACCATCCGAAATCTTGTGCACAGCGGTAGCCGAATGTTGCTGGCAAAGTGATGTAGCGCTTTAGCCAAACACGGGAACGGCTTGGTCTGGGGACCTCTTTTGCTGCGGCTGATTCATAGCCATCATACCCGTCGACGGTATTTCCCAGTATCTGGTAGTCACCGTCTTTCCGGCGCCGGAGGACGCCTAGGGTTGCGGGAATTGCACGACTAAAGAAGCCAATAACAACGACGAAGAACCAGAACACGGACATGTAGCCGCTACCAACCCATCAGCATTAAACTCTAATTTAGAAAAAAAGGTGAAGCATGATCCGTTCTACAAACCCGTATAAGATATGGTTGTCGTGGACATATGACCAAGTAGTCTATTGGCGAAATGTAAGGCTAAAGCTGCACCAAGGTAATGGGGAGGGACGGTGTAGATCTTACTAAAGTGTCTCTTGAAAGGACGAAAAGTCGCTTCGATGGAACTAGTATTTCACTGGCATTCATCCCATACTCGGCGTCCTTGCGCTGTAGCCGAGGCAACTGAGAAACGTCATCGTCGGTATAGCCACCCATAAGACTTTCGTATGGCGGTAAGGGCGCCTTGACGTAGTTTGTACAAGTGTTGTTGAGTCGCAATATTCCACTGGTGTTGTGAACGCCGTCGCAATACACCCGCAAACACAGGTACAGCGTTGTCAGGCGCATATGGCTGGTACAGTCGTGCTCTAGGCGAGATGCTTCAGGCGAAACGTCGGGAAAGAGCGGTGCCCGTATTGACAACTGACAAGTATTAGAACAGGTATCAGGGTCTAGATCACTGGACCACAGTGAGGCCCCTATTGTAGCCTCTGAGCGAGATGAAAGGAGAAGGCGATCCTCAAAGGGTTTTATGGCGCCACTCCAGGAAGCAGAAGCTGTAGAAACGGCCGAGAGCCCAAGAAGAGCCGCCAATAATGGGTGTCTGAACGACGGCCGGGGCGGCCCCAAGAGGCGCATTTTGGTTTCCGGTGCCTCACGGCAGGGAAGGAGAGGCAACAACGAACAAAGATCGCCGGTGCGGCGGGGACCGTTTGATGTGCAACGGCTGCCCATCCTCCGCCAGATCTTGTTGTGAGGTGCTAGATAAAGCAGGTCTAAATTGCGGAGGGATGAAGGGAGAGAGTAGGGAGATTCGGGTGGATAATCTTATCAGATCCATCAGGCTCATATGATTGGTCATAATAAGCTCGGTCTCCGACATGTCGGTCGCTTGGCGTACCTGATTGGATCACTAAGTCCATATAAGTGGGCCCTTGAGGAGCAAAATACACATGCCAAAGTTTTTATTTGCCAAGGGTAACGGCCGAAACCGGACTAGGTGCCTAGGAATGCAAGTAGTGTGCAGTAAAAAGTTGGCCCTCGTATAATATACACAGTAGTATCCTAGACTTTGAGGCTCTATCTAATCCGTAGGATGGTCGTCTTTTTGCTGTGTAGACCAAACACTAGCATAGAACAAGTGCTTCACAAACAAATATCTTTTCTGTAATCCTGGTATTCATAAGAAGTTTTTCCACAGGTGTGAAACTATTGCGCCATCTTGCCATGTGGTACACAATTTTAGCTTAACAGACCGTGCCACTTTCTACATCTCTCTGAGTAAGGGACACACATTTGTTTATCTAGCCGGTTTATAGAGAAGTGATCTACCGAGATTCTCCTCATATTGCTAGTGAAACGTCCGAAAGATGCGTATCTCAATCTACCTCTATGCAAGTGCCTTGTTTGTAGCCCATTCTCATTAACCAAAACCATCCCAGAACCCCAAATATCCAATATTTTAATCAGCCGTCGAAGACATAGGTTGGCCAATTCAACAAACATGCCATAATATCAACTCCACCCCAACCAAACATAAAAGAAAGCAAGACAAAAAGTCGCTAAAGCGCTATGATACCATCATAAAAGCCGAACGGATGGGCTTGTGAGAACACACACGCAACTACTAGAAAACACTCAAGTCCCATGTCTCCCGTCCCAGCCTGACTCAACACGAATTTCCGAGTCTGGAAGAGAGTCAACGGACTTGCGCGCCTTATCAACAAGTCCGATTTCGTCCATCTGGCCATGGTCGACAGCCGTAGATCCAGGGCTACTGCTGCTGGCATCACCTGCAGTAATGGTGACAGAAACGCCAGCACCCTTCGTCATGCCTAGTTGATACTGCAGGCCGTCGAACATATGCTCCGGCGGAGGCTGGGCAGATTTTAGTGTCGACAACACAACGATATCCACAGTACGCTGTTGCTGACTGCCAGAGTAATTGCGTGCTTGGTTTTTGTGCGAGCGAGAGTGAGATGTAGACCCAGATTTGTATCTGTCTTGGCGATGTGGGTGGAATAAACTAGGGAGAAGACGTGCAATAACTGCACGAAGTGGCGGCAGCGATACACATATTATACCGATGGTACATTCGGCAATAGTCCACATAACAGAGGACACAAGATCAGCTTCGATCATGTTAGTTGAACATGAACAACAGTGCAAGTCACAACAATTACGCAAAATAGATTTTACTTACAAGTAACATCGACAGGATCATAGAGAAGGTGGAGGTAGGCGAGGCGGATGATAGCGGCAACACATGCTCTGTAATAGTATTAGCTGGGTGCCTACACAATCAGAGCAGAGATATAACTCGGTTGCTTTGGCGAAGACTATAACTTACAGACCACCAAGGAAGAAGAGAAACGAGATAAGAATCTTTTGTCTCATCGGCAGTTGTAGTCGCCAGAAACATGGGATGGGTATAATGCAGAGAATGATGTCGGTGGCAACGTTGATGGCAGTGCTTACGTATAAAAAGTTGACAAAGGTATAGCATTTAGCCCCAACCACATCAAAGTCCCAAGCCGCATTAACCGGCCGACATTCAAAGATAGTTGCTGGCAGCGACGCAATACCAAGGCCAACTGTCACTACTGCTGTTCCGTACATTATGGCGCAGAGAATACCCTGAGGTGCGAAGATGTGGATGTAGGATGCGACAATAGAGAGTTTTGTGAAGGAGATGGCGAGTGCATAGAATATGTTGGCAACATACATCAGCTGCAAACTAGTTAGGGCCTGGCCCAGAAAAGCAGGAATTGAGTGTGAACGTACCTGGATGCAATGCTTCAGCAAGTAAACGATGTTGTTCAGATCGAGATTCCAAACATGCTGTCCAAACCCAAATTTGGTAGCTATTATGTAGGGTGGCGCGACAAGGTCAGTACACTATGTGCTAAGAGGGCAATGCGATTGTGGGTAAAAGAAACCATTTTAAGGTAGATGCTCACCTGCCAAGACACAGGAACAGACAACGATAGTGAATGTAGAGGCAAGCATAACGAGGTCTACGTCAGGACAAATCAGTACAAAGCATCGCCAACTTTGCGAACCATGAAGAACACAGCTTACAGTCATCCAAGAAGAATCTTCCGATGAAGCGTCGCCGAACATATAAACGGAGCGAAACAATTGTAACAATAAGTGCAATGGCAACGGCGGCGATGGCTGTAACCAAGGACCGTAAAGAGGTGTGGTCAGACAAGTCGAGCTTGCTCAGCTGTTCTGGTGTCAGAGACAACGTAAAGCGTTGGTAGAGGTGCTGGCGAGCAGCCCCAGCTGCCACACCTAATTGCCGACTTTCCATCGTTGAGACCGAGTTCTGCGAGGATACGATAACGCTGTACTTCGTGGGAATGTAGAAGGATATCGTGGATGGGGGCAAGGGAGGGCCCAGATGGTCCATTCTTCGTATGGGACTGGATGAAAGACGATGATGTGAAGCAAAATAGGAATAAGAAGGGATGCAAAATAGACTGAAGGGAGGTCAGGCACATTGAAAAATCCGAGCCCGTGGAACTAATGCCCAACACAACTCGGCAGGACACTCCCAGTCCCGAGTGCAACAAAGCGTGGTGCCCTGGTCGCTTGCTCATACCACGCCTCTATCGGGGCACCAACAAAGGTGGGGGGGATGGGGGAGACAGTGGTACTCGGTACGCTGGGCTAATTAGTACTCAAGCAGATGTATGAAGTACACTAGCTGTACCTATAACAGAGATTGAGCTGAAAAAGCGTCTAGCACTGGTAGTTTGTCGTTGTTTGGAAGAGTAATTGTGGGCTCTTGAGTAGAGGACGCGGAGAACGCGAGATATAGTGGCCACTAGCAAACCTAAGTGCGCTGGGATTTTCGGTATTTCTGCCCATTAGACCACGCCTTGCGTGCATTAGTACACAAAAGGCATTATCTACTGTCTATCCCTGCCTGGAATCCTTCGGGTCACGGTGATGTTAGGGACCCTTGAGCAAGGGAGGAAAGCCTAAGAAGATGAGACAAGAACAACCTTGACTTGTTCTCCCTGGAACTTGTGTGTATACGACATCCTTCGGTTCTTCAGAGCCGAGTTGCATGTGAAGTATATACGGGGTGGTATTTTTACTTCTCTCAGCCGGCCGCCCGTGCTTACCAGTACATACTCCCATGGTTCAAATCAATATTTTGGACTGTTGGGACACAGCTGGGCTGCAGGCCTAACCACTGCCGCCACGCTCCTCTACCAAGGCGTCGTAGATTTAGCGCACCTACTCGTATGTGCTCGTATTTGCGTTGATTGCTTACATACAAAGTACACGGCCTCAAGCTCGCTTAACAGCTAGCGCCTTTTTTTCTCGCCCACGATACTATAGCACTGATCTAAAACGAAGGAATCCTAGAATAAAGAGGGAATGTCCCCGAGACGCACCTATTAGCTGAGGAAGCTAGGAGCTTTTGCAGGCGTCAGTTACACGATAGAAAAACGTGGTACGGAAGCACCCCTAGGCGCCGTTCTTCCGCCGCCTTCTTGAAGTGGAATATAAAAATTGCTTGCTACGAGTATGAGCACACATTCACGAGCGAGGACAGCTCTATGTATGAGTACAGCACGACTAGGTGGGTTTACTGAGGTCAGTGCTTTAGCGAGAAGGGCGTGCCTCGTACTAAACTGTTGCTTGCATAGATCTCATTAGTAAACTTTAGCTATCCGAGCTTCACAGCCACCAACGACAGTCGTACGAGTCCACTACTAGAGTCGGACAAGCCTGCAGCCATTGGCAAACGAAGTAATACTTGTTCATACTCGTACTTGAACACTAGTACATTTACACACTCACCTAGACCTTAGTAAACCTTTTTTGCTCTCGCGAATTTCTGCAGATTGATGCCACACATCGCTGCGTCGCACCTCATGCAACTGACTTCCCGCCCCTCTACCATATTCGGTAACAATCCATTTCTAGCCCACCTGAGTATCACGCACGAACACTGGCACTAGTCCGCAATCGCATGCACACCCCGAGGCTGCAAAGTGAGACCTGCAGATGACAGATTGCGGAATGTTGGGGCTGTACGAGTACAACTACTCCGTACTCGTAGTGTTATTTAATTGAGAACTGCAGCGCTAAGACAAGTCGTGCAAACATGTACGGAGTACGAGTATTTTGTGACTGCATATTATGTGACTATATATTATGTGACTATATTATGTGACTGTATATTTTGTGACTGTATAGCTTGTGACTGCAACCATGCTTTAATACTCGTACGACGTACTCCGTATACAGAGGTCTCGAAAGCCGTATGACCACTCGCTAGTTTGCAAATATCCCCCCTGGCAAAAGAGCCCATTCTTCACACTGGGCCAGATGTCAGGGATGCCCCATGTCGGTGTGCGTTGTATTGCTACCCTTGTCTAGGTCTTTGAATACACTGGGGCTGATTGCCAAAGAGGACCGAGCGTGTGTCAAAAATCTTCCGAGATATTCGCCGATTCCAACTAGTGTAGTGGGAGTAATTTGTATATGTAAGCTACAATTCTAGTGGAGGCATCTGGAAAGAGTACACCCAGAGGGTTGGAGTGCGGCTACCGCGCAAAAAAACATTATTTGTGTGTACTCCGTCCTCTGAACAGGATACTGCAATCAATCGGCACGACGAACAGGCACTCTATCCGTCCATGGACCGGTGCTTACAATTTATTACCTCTTATAGCCCATCTTCTAGTGGCACTCAATGATACTAAATCATTGTAGCCGAATCGTTGCCTGTATGCACTGACATTACTTTACTCATCCCTACTCGCAAATAGTTCTCGGGGCATTTAGACACTAGACCCCAACTACCGATGATTGAAGGTCAATTCAAACTGACTTATGTAGTCTACTCGTATTTGTCCTGGCGGGCTATCATATTTTAATACAGTATCGTTCGTTCTACAAATGCCCCTCACAGCTGTCAAATGGCTGCCGCGGAATCCAACAATCAACCTGGGGACTCCCATTGACCATACCCACTATGACATGCCCCCATACTCTGATGTCCAATACAATAAAGAGACCTACTTGTATTGGTGTCAGCTGCGGTGTGACGATGATTTATGCCCGACGGCTGTGGTCAAGTCTGTGCTCGTTGCAGGCCTAAAATACCGCGACATGTGGCCCGGCGGCCGGTGGCTACGGATAGCAAAACTACTCCGTATGAAGCATACGGAGCAAGAGCAACAAAAAACAGGCGTGGAACAAAACTAGAGGCTTGAGAGGTATTTCTTTTCACACTATTCAGCCACTACCACACCTCACTAGTAGTGTAAAAGCACATTGTACTTCCGAGGTAATACGAGTACAGAATTATGTGGCTTGATGCGGGAATTAAAATATGTGCCTCATACAATACTCCGTACGTGAACTTGCGCGTTCTTCATGGGATTATGCTCAAGCAAACATGAACAGGCTGCTAGGCGTTGACTTGTACCCTTTATGCAAGGTTATTTTGCGACTCTGACATATGATTACATATGTAGTCTTACTCTTACCCCAATTGCTGCCGGCTTTACCTCCGGATCCGTTTATCTTTTTCTGCTTTATACACAATTTTGACTTGGAAGTGAAAGCTTTGCACGAAACGTCGGTAAAAGTAGATGTGAGGCATGATTTGAGCAGCTGCGATTTCAAAAGACCTATGTACTTGTAGAAGGGGGATTCATTTTACCCTTGCTCAACGTACCAGGATCGTTATGACCATGCCCAAAGTGGTCAACCATCATTTACCTCTGGGTCACATCACAGCTGAGAGAAAAGAATACAGCTAGCCGCACGGTAGAGCTAACAATTCAATCTGCGCCTGATACGTGGTTAATTATCTACCCGTACAGAGTATGTACTCGTATTGTACTCGTATTGTACTCTGACTGTTGAATAGACGATCCTCGTGCCCGTTGCCAATATCCACTTTGCGACCAGGTTTACGTGGCAACTAATCCACTGCTGCTTGTACGGAGTATGTTTTATAAATTATTTCTCGCGCTCAAGCGTTGGCGACAGATGGTGTCCGGCGCAAAAGTGGACATAGCTCTACACATGGAGAGCTATCTTGTTTTACGTGATAAAATCCTCACCTCATCTCTACGAAGTAGATATGACAGCCCTAGTGTATAGTATTCTTTTCTAGAGACTTAGTGCCCAGCGCCTATTTCACGCCAATGTCTAGTGCGGCAGTTTCGCTCGCGGATTGTCCCGGTTCTAGACCATTGCCTAGAATTCTCCGCTCATAATCTTGTCGTTCTACATAGCTCTCCGAAAGTACGGAATAGTGGAAGAACAGTGCTTCCCAACTATTCTAAGACCTTTCTGGGGACTTTACACAGTTTTGACTTATAACGAAGTACATTTTCACCTTATCTTTGTAATCAGTGACAATTTCGGATATGTTCGCGTATTCGAATCTACAACAACACCCGCCAACCTTGCTCGCGGCACAGCTCTTGACCTTTTTTCTGCCGCCTTGCCTTTTCCTTCTCCCGATAGGTAAGGCCCTATTTTACACGGGCTTATGACTGCTACACCAAGCCGCACACCACATCAGCGCACAAATTGCTGAAAGCAAAAAAAAAAAAAAAGGATATAGATAGGTTGTGGGGAAAGTAGTTTTGTGAATCGTAACACGGACCGTGATATTAAAGTCAAAGACGGATTCGTATCAACCAGCCACGTGTGTGTGGTGGTAGGCGGAATGGTATGTAGTTTTGCTTTATCGAAATAAATATCATATATTAGGCTTAGCTACGCCCTCGCGCGAGGCTGATGGGACTCGAATCAACTGAATCTAGTATGGCCAGTGCTGCCACTAAGAGAAGACGAATTGCTGCTGCTCATCGTGCGCCGGCTATTCCCAGCATTGCCCCTAAATATGCTCTTTGTCGACCAGCCCGTCTTCACCGGCTTCAACGGCGCTGGCATTTCTTGTTGCAAGGTCTTAGTGAGAATATGAGACTGGGGGAACACACCATATTGGCCACGGCTATTAGTACCAGCCCAGCACCAGTGGTCGGCATAGAGGCCTGAAATTTGTTAGCAAGTTTCTTGCATGAAACACGAGGATCGTTGAAAAAAAAGCATCTTAAGTGCTACTTACTTTTCACATTAGATATTGTCTCGCCCTTTTCAAATTCAAGCCACACCGATTCTGCGTCGTCCCCTGCAGCATTGTGGCGACTGCTGCTGTCATGTTCGTCGTTGTCTGTGCGCTTGTTGCTATTGGTGTTTTGTACCGGCTTCTGAGGCTTCCACTTCCACCGCGTTGTTACGCTCATTCCACTACCCCCACTGCCAGCCATTGGCATCTCGCTCTGCCTAGGTGGCTCAATGAGAACTGCCTTAGCTGAAAATGCACCAACAACGCCGTCGTGCCAGCCCATGCACCACTTCCCTTCCCATTTCTCGGGGAACATGACGCCAACGATGCGCGCACCTTGCAAGAAGGGCAACATTTCACCGCCAAACTGGGGTGGTCTGGGCAATTTTTTGGCGCCGTACCGCTGGACGTGCTCACGAATTCCGGTGGCCACTGCTGCCTGGCCAACAGTGGGTGGCACAGGGGTAGGAAGTGGTGGCCGAATGAAGTGGAGGTCAAAGTCTTCGGCATATGGATTCCCAGCCGACTCAGACTCGTCGCTCTTGACAGTACCCCTGGTGCTATGGGCATCGTTTGGCATCCCGGCATCGTCCGCTTCGTTTCCAACAACAGTGATGGTCGCAGCCTCACCATATAGTACAGTGATACCAGGCACAAGTGGTAGTGGCTGGGGATGGCGTGCCAGATGCAGTAGTAGGTGATCTGGAGACATGAAAACAGTAGCATCACCTTCACGGACAGTGGTGCCGGTGTGGACGCAGAAAAGACAAGCGTAATGGCTCTCAGCCTGTCGTTGTGAGTGGACTATGTTGCCAACGTGGGATTTATAAAGAAGACGCAGACGGAAGCGGACGCCGGCTTTGGTAAACGTAGCCTCGGCTGTGCGTGCTATTTTTAGTAGCTGTAGACACGAAAGCAGCAGATACAAGTAACTCACGTCGTTTCTCCATGTCCAGCCGGACTTCTTCATAGTTGTGAGCATAGCCACAGCTGACACATCGACCAATTGAAGACTGTTTGTTCTTTGATCACAAGTTAGGAATTATTGTCAAGATGAAAATGGGACAAAGTAGAAAAGACACCTACTGCCACATAGCCACTTGTCTGGCGAATACCTTGCCAATGCCCCCCTATCCGGAATGACTCGGCACCTTTGCAAAAGCCACCTAGCACGTGGAAGGAACTCCTTGGGCCAATGCGGCAGTCTGATTCCCGTGCAAACTCGCGAGAGACATGAGGATCGGTAGCTGTAGTCCCAACCTCCGACGCTGGCTGTGTGGTTTCTTCTTCCACTACCATGAGACCCGTATCAAAGTTGTTCTCGGATGGTGCGGAGGGAAGGCTAGCAGAAAACTGAGAGACCGACGGCGAGGCTATTTCGTCGATGGTAGCTGTTCCTTGCTTGGGTGAAAGCGGCATACTAATAGGTGGCACAGGAGGGGATGGTGCAAAGCGGATGAAGTCCTGGATACTCTGAGAAGGTGTTGTTGAAGAAGATGATGACCGGGCTATACTCATTGGGGGGACAATGTAGGATGATGGTGGAGCTGGTGGCATTGCCGGTGAAGGAGCCAGGGCCGAGGAAGATGTCCTCAATTGATTTGATGGTGATGCGGATGGCGTTGGGAGAGGGTGAGGAATGGGTGGCATTGGAGGAATGGCAATGCGTGGATCGCTAATAGGGCCTGAAGCAACGCTGGGTGCCGCAGAAGCGACAGGAGATGATGCATAATAGCTGTTGGGAGCTGAAGAGAAGAAGGACGTCCTCGAATCCGTCAACACAGGGCTCGGCAGACCTTGACCAGACTGGTTGTCAAACACAGACGAAGATGTAGCAGAGAGTACGGAGCCGTCGATATTGAGAGAGTTGAGTCGAGACAGCACCCCGGGGCTGTCGTAGGTGTTGCTGCTACAATCGGTGGTCATCGTCTCACGTGAGGCTTTCCGGTGCATCGCGGGTCGTGACCGAACTGCGGCTGCCGAGTGATTCCGGACCCAGGCCGAGGTCCTTGGAGCAGCCGCAGAGGGCATGCCTGCCTTAGCCGCAGGATGTGATGTGATATCCACCATGGCCGGCTTGACCACGATGGCTGTCCCTGCCGCGTCTTGTCCCAGGTCCGTAGCCATGGTATTGGTGGGCGACGAGGGCCGCCGCCTATGGTTCCCATTCATACTCGTTGGGCTTAAGGGAGCATCGCGAGAGTCTATGTTTTCTGTATGGTCCAAGGACCGGTCCAGGTCGAAACGAGAGCTAGAAGTCGTGGTCGAGCTCTTGGTGCCGAGACGACGAAGGCCATTGCTGTGCATGTGGCTGTTGCTCTCACTAACAAAGTAAAGGCCGTTACTGCTGCTTGCCGGGCGATTCAAAAATCCCGAACTAGTTGCTGTACTGCCGCGAGCTCCATTAATAGGTTGGAAGAGCTCCTCCTCGTCGACTGGCTCCGGTGTGCCCGGGATGGATTGGATAAGACGCGGGTGAACGGTTTTCAAGAGCGATGACCGCTGAGATAGCATTCCAGACCGGCGATCTTGGGGAATGGGTGGCATGGGTGGCAGCGGTGGGAGCGGTGGGAATGCCATTCCCGAGACCGTTGTTGGGCTGTTCCGCTTGGGCGAAGTAAGCTTCAGCCGCTTTGTGTGGCTGAGAACGTCCAATGCAAAGGATCGAGTGGCTGTCTGCAGCTCAACAAACTTGTCGGCATCGAACGAGTCTGGTTCGATATAGTCCTCGAAGTCGTAGAGCAAGTCTTCAAGCAAGCGTCGCTTCCTTTCAATCTCTTCCACCTGGAGGATAGCATCGTTGAAAGCGTCGCCGTATTTTTCGACCTGACCATCCCAGACCGGTTGGAGCCGCTTCAGAGCTCGTTCACCTTCGCGGACGACGGCTCGCGCGGCCTGGGTCAGCCTGTCAACAGTGGCAGCAGCATCGTGGTCGTCGCCGTCATCATTGGTCAGCTCGTCAGCACGGGCTTCTGCATTGGCAATGGCTTCGTTACCACGCTCAACGACCTCCCTAAAGGGCCGAATAATAAGCTCCTCCGCCTCAACACCCATCACTGCGTCGATACACGGGAAAGATGAACGAAGGCTCTCGTTTACCAATATTCGTCTCTCTTAGGTGGTGGTGTTGGCGTTGAAGACGAGGATCACCCAATCCCCGGTTGGCACACAGCTGTCAGACCCAACCAAGCCCCGCAAACAATTGGCCTGCAGGATCATGCGTTAATCCTAGATAGGCCGTGCAGAAGATTAGTCTTAGACAGATGTACGAAGCATGTGGCTCCAGGTGGTGTGAATCTATTCATGTGATGGGGAGTGAAGAAAAGGCGAAGTAAATAACTTTACTGGTGCAAGGTGATAGTTCATGTGCCATGACAACTCGGTTCATGTAAATCTCTTACTTTTACTTTTGCGGCGCAGAACCGTTAAATCAGGGGCAGTCATCCGTCTTGTACGTATACGTTGTAGCAAGAAAGGAGACTAAAAGGTGGATGAGTGGGGGACACGCATCATCTACTTTTTAGGTACAACGACTCCGAAGTGGTTCTGCATGGCTAAAGAACTGTGCATTGTGCAGAAGGAGACGTATTTTTCTAGCGGCAAGCAGTGACAAACAAACAGAGTATCTGCACATGTAAAAATTTCCCCGTGTTTTGCGATCGCATAGTTCTCGTTTACAGTCCTTGTTTCCTAGCCTGCTTTACCAGGACACCAACTCTCCCTATTGGGCCTTCGGTCACACATTTGGTGAAGAGCTACGAGCCAATAAAAAGAGAATCCTAATAAGGACAGGAAAAGACAAGCTATGATCTGCAAGATGTGAGAATTGGCACACAAAAGTGAGACAAGCATTGGGGTGGCGGTATCGGTAGACGCAACAGGCTTGGCTGCCCAGAAATCAAGAATAACAGCGGAAGCACAGGGGTTTCGTATGTACTCCATCTGTACATGTCCTGCTAGTCACTATCCAGAACAGTGTTTCGTGGGCGTCGCACTGCTGCACACGGCGACTGCTAGGGGCGTATTTGCGGCGTGTTGCCAAATTGCTCACAGATCTGCTAAAGAGGTATAGCGAGGCTGGCTTTGGACATCGACAGCCACTCATTGAGGCACGTGTAGCAAACTTCTATAGCGGCCAGGGACTAGGCCGTAGTCCAGCGCTAGCAGATTACGGGAGCCCATTGGTTGGCTCTTGTCTCTACACCACATATAACTAGGGGCAGTGTCTTCTCCAACGCTAACCCTCTGTGTCTCGTGCCATATTGATGGGTATTGGCTAAACAACAAATAGGCAGTCGCAGTCTCAAGTCCTAGAAAAGTCAAAATGCTACCTTCTCCTTCCTCGTGCAGACGCCACAGTGTACAGATTCGAGGTAGTCTTACACAAATTCGGTATATACAGATATTGGATGTTGAGCACGTGCATCGTCGCAGGTGCATGACACTGACCAAGCCTTGGAAGAATGCTGGCCACGAGGAACTATTCTCTACTTCGTGTTCGCCAGGTTTCCCTGGTGCCTGGATTTGGCTTTGAATGGTGCGCCACCACGTGGAGAAGTTAGAACCACCTATCCTCTCGGGGCCACTATTTTTTTTAGTGCACGTCTTCAAATACGAGGGCTCGCATGATTACCTGCCCTGTAAGTTCTAGCTAGATCAGGCCAAGGAGAGAAATAAACAAGAAAATGAATACTAGAAACCGTGAACTGATGTCACATATCAAGTTCGTTCTAGGAAAGTGTTCCAAAGGCGTAGGATATGCCCTCCGCGTCCCTTCTTATAAGTACATACAAAGAGAGTATCCCTAGGGGAGGAGGGTCAGCACCGGACGAAATTCACTTTGCAGAGATCCTAACCGCTGTCATGGAAGGTGCCAGTAGTATGTTCTGCCCCTCCTGCTTGCGTTACCGAGGTACTAAAGCAGGATATATCCCACACCGCGCCAATTAGCTCACCTTCTACTTTTACGTTAGTGAAGGAAGCCATCATCGCGACAGGCCGCTACTTTCAGACACAGGCTCTAGAGATGAGCAAATATATGATGTCTTATTGTCCTCCGTGAGCTTTATGATCCTAGACTTCGCTGCCATTATGTTCTCATATTCTCCACGGTGGTTCCTGGAGTAGCTCCGTGGCTAATGGAAGAACAGAGTTCTCCGAAATAGACAATTCTATTAGTCACAAAGTGTGAGATTGAATGCGTACACCTTAACCAAGAATTGGTTGACCTAGACTGGGTTCGATATTATCAATGAAATTGCACTGGTCATCATACTATATAGCTTCAGAGGCTGAGCACCCAAAGGTAGAACTGAGCTAGAAGTAAAATAGAAAAACGGGAAGCGTTTTGATGGTTCGGCAGGATTCATTAGCTTCTCGGCACCGTGCCCTTTGGAAATCCCCTGTTTGCCACACCGAGATAGTTATCTTTATAGAAACTGAACTTGGGTTTTTAGAGCACACAATGTCGAAGCTGCAGGGTTTCCCAATCTTCAGATACTCGAATTTCTACGCCACACTTCTCTGTTGATGCTTGGTGGATACGAAACGTCCATAATGGCTAGTTGTGGGATGCACCCACTTGGATCGTAAATCACTACGCTCAAAAGCCCTAGCAAGCAGTCCAGCCCACTTGTAATAATACTCTTGGCCCCGGATGCCAATCAGGACACGCCATAACCGAGAGCACTACCATCAGCTCCAAATCCTTGTCCAATTCATTCCTGGTCGTATCTCAGTTATACACGTGTTTTCCCTCCGGTGCCGCCGCTACTAGATCCTCCTAGTCCTCCCTTTGGCGTTTTTGCAAGGCTGTTCCAGCTTCAGAATCCACGGACGTGGGGTATCTAACGATCAGATGAAGTATTATTCTACAGGTAGATTTTCTTATCAGCCTCCGAAATCAAATGTGTCTGAAGGTCTGGAGCGCCACAAAAGCTACGACGTCATAGTACATACACCGGTGGGAGTAGTCTAGACATTTGATTTATACAGCAGCTGAGGACCCTGTGCCACTCAGCTGGTATTAATGATATCGGTGGAGTCACAGGTATACGAAATGTCAAGTTCAAAATAATGGCACATCTGTAAATGTTCAGCGGTCGAGAGAAAGGCGCTACGCGATGCTGCAGACAGTACATGTACTGCCTGAAAACTTTAAACCGTGTAATTCGTTCTGAATGGAAAGACAGGAAATAACACACATGAGTACAGCCCTCGACCAATGTAGTTCCAGGCATATAAAAGGTCATTGTGATCACTTACAACACTAAACTTCTGTAAACAATTTGTTCTTTTTTCAAATCAGATTCGAGAGTGGCGTCTATTATAATACAGTTACAAACAACGAAGATGAGAAGCGAAACTATTCCAACCCCAACATATAGGTAAGCCAAAAAAGGCGTACCTAGTCACAACAATAAAAATATCCGATTTCTTCTGGCCTATTCCTTATATTTTGGCGGCTCCACAAACCCATACTCGGGCAACGCATCGGGGTCTGTGTCGGGTCCTTTGAATCTAAGTAATAGCTTGAAGATTCGCGTCCACATCAGGAAGCGAATGATTGAGTCAACGAGCCAAACACCCCAGGCTGTTTCGGGACTCAAGATTCTCATAATTCCAGGCATTAGCTTCTGAGCGTTTTCCACAGTGGGTCGAAGACGATCTTCGTACTGGGCGAAAGCAGCAGCTAAATCTTTGGGGTGATCAGAAAGAGCGCCGGCCAGGGTGTATCCCCCAAGCATGGCTAGTGTAGTTCCCATGCCAGACATATGGGAGGCGCAGTGGGCAGCATCTCCTAGCAAAACAACACGGCCGTGACTCCAACTAGCCATTTTGACCTGAGCCACCATAGAGTAGTAAAAGTCAGATGTCTCCATCATTGCGGATACAATCCGGCGACTCTTCCAGCCTGCATCTTCGAAGTATTCTTTCACCAGAGCCTTCTGAGCGTCGACAGAATCGTGTCCAGATAATGCCACATCGGCGAAACGTTTGTCCTTGTCGTTGACAATGGTCAGCAATGATGTGAGGCGGCTATTTTGGGGATCGGCTGGGCGCAGTGACAGGAGTCGACGTCCGCGGGTATGGAAACAGTGGCGGTACATCGTATCCTCGTCCTCGCTTGTGGATCGGGGCATGCTGAAGAAGGCAGCATACATATCCAGGCGATGCACTCGCTCGGCCTCGCTATCAACCCCCCAAGCTAGCTTTCGCGTCGTACTCTGAAGGCCATCAGCACCAACAACCAGGTCGAATGATAGTCGCTGGCCACTCTTGGCAAAATGCACCAGGACTTTTGACTGCGGATTTTGTATATCCTGCTGGATATCATCCAGGTAGTCGCCGAATATATACTTGATGCCGGGACCACCCTGGCTTTCCACCTCGTCGCTCACAGATTTGCTCCGGATCCATAGAATCTCAGCCATGCGGCCGCGCAGGATTTCGATGTCGCTTGTGGGATTGTGCATGCTGTCTTTCTCGTCGTTGCCTGCCCCGAACTCAGCCCACACCTTGTTTTCGGCAGTCATCCACTGGACACCCTTTTCCCCAGTTGTTGAAGCTTTGACGGTTGCTTCAATGCACAGTTTGCGGAGAATATGTCCACCAACTCCACGGATGTCAACATTCTGACCCTGGGCACGGATAGAGCTTGCACGCTCAAGAATCGTCACTCGTGGCTTCTCCGAAGCAGGCCCTGGCGCAAGTAACAAAAAGGAAGCCAGGGTAGGGCCACCAATGCTACAGCCCACAATAAGAATGTCGAGAGGCATGTTGGGCAGTCGCCTGGCAAAAGTTATTGGGAAATTGGAATGCTTTTAGAGTGCCCAAAACAACTTTTACTATGAGTACAATTGCTCCAGGAAACAAATGTTACCAAAGAGATTCTGTTCATTTTATATCGACGCTCGGGTAGATTATTCTCCTTGGACGTCATCTTAGACTAGGTAGACGTTGTTCGTGTTAAAAGCCGGCGACCAATCGGAGCCGTTCGTATTCTCGGCTTTTAACAACTAGGTCAGAATCCGACGAACTTGGCATCAGCAAACACTACATAACAAGCAGCAGAGGAGTCGGAGATGACGGGAAAATATGGACAGCAATGCCGGTACTACGTCTGGCGATGGCGCTGGTACGGATATCCCTCAGCTTAGCTGTGAAATGTGTCGCACTCGTAAAATCAAGTGCGACAAGCTGGCTCCATGCACTGCTTGCTTGTCGGCAGGCACTTCATGTGTTGCTGTCCATCGACTTCGCCTCCCACGTGGCAGGCATGCCTCAAATAACTCGCCTGGATCATCAAAGAGCCAGACGAGGAGAAAGCCTGCACTAGACGACGATGTTCGCCAACGCATCCGTCGGTTGGAGGCTATGGTGACCACCGCTCGACCGCGGTTATTGGCCGTGGCGACAACGACAGAAGGCCCTACGAATGCAGCCGCCAAAGTAGACGGTGGTGGGTTGGAAGCAGCTTTAGTGCACTCATTAGGCAGTAAGAAAGCCTCCTTAATGCAGAATCCTGAGCATTTCTGGGCTGATCTCGCCGACGAGGTATGTGGATTTCTCCATTCACAAAACGGCTACGTTGTTGGTGCCCATGCTAATCTACATCATTAGATCCACGGGCTACGAGATGTCGTCGATTTTAGCCCCGATGAGGCCGAAGAAGACACCATGCAGACGCGTGACGAGGTGCCACAACAACGCAGCATCAGTATGTTAGGCCTTGGGGCTTCTTCTTCATCAATCGACAATACGTTTATCAGCGTTCCTTCCACCATCTTACATCATACGCCACTGGTGGCTACGCTATGCCGTATATTTTTCCAGCAGGTTGATCCCATCATTAAGATATTGCATCGGCCATCTATCGAACATCATTTGATACATGAAGGAGCCTACCTTGGCTATCCCAGTGGCCATGAGTCTGTTCAAGCTCTAGATTCTGCTATTCTCTACGCTTCCGTCAGTAGTATGACTGATGGCCAATTCCAGAGGGAATTTTCTGGGAATCTTGAAAGCGTCGGCACCCATAGAGCAGCTCTCCAACGAGACTGCCGCCGAGCGTGCGAGGATGCTTTAGAAAAAGCCGACCTGCTCACTACGCGAGACATGACTGTTCTTCAAGCTTTCGTTCTATATTTGGCTGCACGCCGTGCAGAAGACCAGAGCCGTGCTGTGTGGACTCTGTTAGCAACTGCTGTGAGGGTTGCCAGGGCTATTTCCATCAATGAAGAGGCTACACCCTCGTGCAGAAACAATCGTCGCTCGCACACGTTCCTTGTACAACAGATGCGCCGCCAACTGTGGTTGAATATTTGCCTTATGGATGTTCAGACCTCATTTGGAAGAACGTCTCAGCCACTTGTTGGCATGGATGAAGCTGTAACATCCTTTCGAATGCCACGGCACATTAACGATACTGACTACGATCCCCAGACGGTTGATCCCCCAGCAGAGCGCCAGGAGCTCACTGAATCGACTTATGCTATCATCAAGTTCCGGCTGCAGCACTTTGGTCGGCTTACCAACTTTGGGGAGGGAGAGCGCATACATAGCACCAGCCATGGGGAGGCACAGCCTCCGGCCACTACAGTCCGCCAGAAACTTGCTGATGATTTCAAAAAAGAAATCATGCAGCTTCTTTTATTATGCGACCCAGAACAGTCTTCCTATGCCTGGTTCGTATTTCACAGTGCTAGATGCTTCATAGCTGGGACACGTGTCTCTGTATTGCGTCCAGCTCAGAGAGACCGGGAAGCTCGTGGGAGCGGTCGGTCGGTGTCCCCCGGTACTCCGTCTGGCCGCCGCTACGGCGATCCGGATCTCTTGCGGCATACTACCCAGGTGCTTGAGAAGTCAATTCTAGTGTACACGGATCCGCGCGGAGAGGGTTTCCGGTGGGATGTAACCATTCGGTGGCATGCTGTTGCGGTGGCTCTAGCCGAATGCTATCTGTGCGCCAACGACATTGGCGAAGGAGGCAACCGAGAGCTCCTCCTCTCAGTGTGGCCAACCATCGAGGCAGCCTACAAACACCACGAATCCATCATTGCCCGTGAGCGTGGAGGTAGGCTGAGAGGACCATTGGGCAAACTAATGGCAAAGACGAAGCAGAAGCTCGGCACTATTTTGGATAACGATAGCTCGGAAGGGGCTTCCTTCTTTCCTTCAAATTCTCAAAGCGAAGCTTCTGTCGTGGGGCCTACGTCGATGGCGGCGGCGACGGTGACAACGACTTCCAGTGACGGAACCTCGATCTCAGATGATATGTGGGACCCATCGTGGGAAAGCTGGGACGATCTCATGTCGACAATGGCGCTTGATGACTTTGCCAGTTTTGATACCCAGTTTTTGTAGTAGAGAAGTGTATCCTCTGCTTCTGTATAGTATTGTTGTGTGAATTACTACTTCTATCATGTTCTTCATGCCAACAAGGATAAGTAGAATTGGAGAGATCATACATTGTTCAAATTACAAGTGTTGCGTGGCACCTTTCCTTTCCAAGAAGTCTGTGAGTTTTGGCCATACACCGAGTCTTATGATATTTTCTCGGAACGAAATCCAGAAAACGAATGTAACACGTCCTATGTCGTTTCTAGTAGATTAGGGGTTCAAGTCGGCGACAATGTAGCGCTTTTTGTCCTGCGTAAACCCTCGCCAGGTAGTTCGGTTCCTTGCAAAGATACTTGCTAGTGCTACATGCATAACAGTGACAATGACGGCGATCCGTTCCGGTATCCGTTCTAAACGCCAACACACGGACGATCTTTCCGTACATATCGAATTCATTTTTAGTTCGGCAGTTCCAAAGTTTTTCGAGGCATTTGCTTTAGTCCGCACTTTAAGCACGGAGCGTGAGTTGGACTTCGAAGGCATTCGAAAGCATTGGCCTACTAGCATTACCCGGGGCCCCACGAGTCATAGTAGATTTCGCGTTTGTAATAGCAGCTATTTTAGATTGCTTGCGGTTAAATTCTCGGCCACAAGTTAGCCGAAGTAGAGTGCACATGGTACAACCCGACAGACAGCAATCTATTGGCTCATATAAACCTACTTGGCAAAATTCGAAGTTGCCAAAATGCGTCCCGATCAGTACCACCTTGAGCAAATCATGTGTATTCAAAAATGCGCGCACCAGCATAAATGTGGGGGACGGCATTGGGGTATTTCTTATATTAATTAAAAACGATGATAGGAGGCTTGCTCCCATGGCAGATGATGGCTTGAAGTAGAAAACCCGGGGAAGTCTGGAGAAAGGGGCGTTCAGCAATTTGTTGATTTCTTTCTTGACAATGATATAATACGGACCCGAATTCTGCACAGTCGCCTTGTGCCTTACACAATTAACGTGTTCAACTCCAGCCCTTTACCATCCGGATATTTGCCTTCACCACTCCAAAACTTCATCATGCTGTCTTCTTCCATTCTCGGCTCCGTTGCCCTGCTTGTCAGTGGCGCTGCTGCCCATGGAGCAGTGACAAACTACATCATTGCTGGCACGGACTTCCAAGGCTACCAAGGCTTTTCTCCGTCCACCACTCCGGTTATCCAGCGCCAATGGCATGACTACAACCCGGTCATGTCAGCTAGCGACGCCAAGCTTCGCTGCAACGGGGGTACATCGGCAAAGTTGAGTGCGCCTGTCAAGCCAGGCGACACTATTTCTGCCGTCTGGGGCCAATGGACGCACAGCCAAGGGCCCATTTTGGTTTGGATGTACAAGTGTGCTGGCTCATTTGACGCTTGTGATGGATCAGGTGCTGGCTGGTTCAAAATCGACGAGGCTGGCTTCCACGGTGATGGTGTCAAGGTCTTCCTCAACACGGAATCGCCTTCGGGCTGGGACATTGCCAAACTCGTTGGCGGCAACAAGAGCTGGGCCAGCAAAATTCCACAAGGCCTTGCTCCTGGCAATTATCTTATCCGGCACGAGCTGATTGCTCTACACCAGGCCAACAACCCGCAGTTCTACGCAGAGTGCGCACAGGTCATTGTCGGTGGCACTGGGACAGCTGAGCCTGATGCTTCTTACAAGGCCGCAATTCCTGGCTACTGCAAGCAAAGCGACCCAAACATCAAGGTAGGCCATAACTTAGCCCCTACCTTCAAATTTTTTAGCCCTTCAACTAACTCTTAACTCTACTCGTAGGTCAACATTGATGACCACTCAATTTCCCAGAAATATGTCGTTCCCGGCCCACCGGTCTTCAAGGGCACCGCCTCCAAGGTTGCCAGAGAATTTACTGCTTGATAAGATATGGCGATGTAAAGGATTGCACATTGGACCAGAGAGAGTTGTCAGAATTATCTGTAGTAAATGCATAGCCCTGTTATTAGAGACTCAAAACTGACCAGTTGTTTGCTACACGGTCCTTTTTCTGGATAGCCGTTCTCCCCCCTAGACCATTCGGATGTAATTGACTCTGGTTGATAATTTGACAGCTCGAATTCGCGACTTAAGTTGTATGCTATCAGTGGGCTAGACGAAATGTAGCCCAAGTTGCGTTGGGAAAAGAAACACAAAACATGAGCTATATAAGATACATTAGGGAACAACATTTCACGTACGGCCATAGATACTGGAAAGCACGGGATCNNNCGCTGCTGTACGTTATTTTTTTTTTGCCCTTGCTAAAATGTCGCCCGCTTAAATGCATGCTAACTCGCCAGGCCCTAGAAGTTCAACCTTTTCCTCACCTTCCTTGCTTCTTTTAATAATGAAGTTTACTCTCCCCGCTCTCATCTCACAGGCTTTGAGGTGCCTGGAGACCAGATCAGCTGTTGGCAGACTGTTTTGTTGGTGCTCCGTAGCAAGCGAGCTTAACAGTGATTATGCACCAATGCGGGTCTTTTCTAATAGCTCAGAATTTTACGAAGAACCATTGGCTCTGACGTCTTTTGCAAACCTCGAAGAAAAACCTAAACTTCCCGTGCTTTTCAGGCCTCAAGTTGCTTACGGGTTATACCTATGACGGTATTTTAAGAGGACACACATAGAGAGAGGCGCCAGCTTCCAATACCAAAGCATGGCTTCCGTAGCCGACAATGACGACGATCCCGTCATTGCGAGCTACAATGTCTTCTTGAAGCCAAAGCTACCCGAGCACCAACGGCTGCTGGTGCTGCAGTACCCCAACCGCGTGGACAAAGCAGCTGCTTCTGCGTCTTCAGCGTCGGCTGCAGCGTCCATGAGTGGGCAGACGCCGACAGAGCTGCGCATGAAGTCCTCTTCTGGGATGGTGGAGGTCGACATCCCGCTTGACTACACATCTGCCTACGACAAAGCGAAAGGCGTTACCTGGGGTACTGCGATGGCTAACTCGACCAAAGCGAAGGCTGGAGGCAGCCATGGGCTGGCCGGAGGATTTGGAGTGGGTGGTGTCCAGCCTGGTGGCCGTGGCGGTCGCGGACCAGGGGTGGCGGCTGGAGTTGCAGCGACGACATCTGTGATCCCAGCTGTCACAGAAGGCCATGTCACTTCACAAGAGTGGGCGGAAGCAGTGCGGCAAGACCGTGTGCTCCGTCTGCAGACACTTGGTGGCATGTGTCCGCCGCCACAGTCGACGGAGGCCAGATGGATGATTGGTGTTTTCGACGGGGGTGGGTTCTGATACACTGGCTTTTTTTTCTCACCTTCGTCTGTTACTAACCGCTTCCTCATAGATAATCTTCACTTGACCCCCGTCAATTCGTTAGTTCATTTGCGGCCACAGCTGCACCACATCGACGCCGTGACCGATGTCGACCGCCAGAAGCACCGCGATACAACAAGCGGCAGTGGTATGGCCGGCCGGCCAGGTGGCGGCAGTGCTGGCGGTGCCGCTGGAGCAGCAGCAGCGCGTGCTATTCACATGACTGTTAAGAGTGCTGGCACAGATGGTGACGAGGTCGTCACCGAGACCATGGCTGATCGGCTACGGTCTGTGCAGACAGAGAACTGGACACGGATGGCGTACGTGGGCGACGACGACGAGAACTCGTGGGATGTTTACGAACAGACGTTCTTTCTGCGAGCACCCGCGGTAGCATCTACGTCTACAGCTTCAGCACTGGCTGATCCTGGAAATAAGGGCAAAGCACTGGCATCTGACGACGACCGGCCACTTGCCGACAAGGTCCCTTCGCTATGGACAAAATGGACCGAGGACAACATGCTGGAGGCCATCAGCGGCATTTCCAAACCAGCCGAAGACGGACCCCCGACGGCAGCATCAGGTGTCAAAAGCATTACGCCTGCCATTAAAGAAGAGCCGTTGACATCGATGGCGATGCTACCACCAATAGCAGCTAGAGCTTCACGAGCAACTCGAGCGCCAACAGTGGATTCGGTCACTCCTGGTCCATCGGCACCAATGGGCGCTACAACAAGAGGCTCCCGGGGAGGCCGGGCTCGCACAACAGCCATGGACTTAGATTAGGCATCTAAGTCTCTATTGTTTCGATATCTTTCACGGTGTTAGGGGTTGCACTATGTAGCTGCTTTAAGCCATGCATACTACGGCTAGGGAGGGACAACATGGACTTGGCGTATGAGAAGTTTCTCTATTTTCATAGACAGACGACAAAAAGATATGGCATCTTCAGTATCGTCTACAGTATTCTGGCTTGCTTTTAATTTGCCTTTCTGTGTCCATTTCTGAACATACATTGAATTTGAAAGGCAGCAGAGCATCTTCTGCTTCTCTTCTGAACTGTCTTTCTCAACCACCTCCAACTTGCCTTCTGGTAACATCTAGCTACCTTTCCCATCTAGCATGTTGCCAGATTCCTCCCAACAGATCATGAGACGCAATGATCCATACAACCAACGCAGGGACAGTAAAAAAACCCTTTCTGTTGTGTGCAATATAACCCCTGACACTAGACAGAATCGCTAAAAAAAATGGAAACTTCTAGGCCACTCTGAATGCACCATTTCTTTCGAAGAAGATGGTGATCCCTACCGTTGCCCCCACTATGTGATCTTCAACTACGTGCCTCTACTAGGCACATCTCGTGTCTTGGACTCTGTTAAAAAAATCGAGCCAGGAATTCTTGTATGATGTTGTGTTTTGTTAAGCAAAGTGCAATAAAAAGAAAGCAAACAAAGAAAGCAAACGAAGAAAGCAAACAAGGCGAAACTATGAACAAGAAAGCAGGCAATAGCTTTTTTTGGTCTTTTGTCGTTTTTTATTTCTTTCGGTTTTGTAATCAAGAAGTTCAAGGGCTTGAAATCACCAGTTGCGCAGCCTCGACGGTAAAGCACATGCTGCCGCATCATGTGGCTCTGGTCGGTTTAGGAGGCTGTGTATGGATGAATATGTGCAGGCATGAGTGCAGTTACACAACACGGATTGCATCGCGGTGATTAGAGAAGATCCACATCTAATCCGATGGATCTCATGAAGAGATTAACACTTTGAAGGCGTTGCGTCGCCAGATCAACCGGCAGGGTCTTTGCCACGGAAACGGTATCCATGACACGGTCCTTGACAGCCAGAACCAGGTGCTGTTGCTGTTCGAGATTGGCACCAATCCCCAGAGCAGCCAATAGCTGCCACACATACATATCCTCTCCAGACGACACAGTTCCTGGGAAAATGTAGGGAAGATGAGGCTCCAGAATGTTGAAAAAGTTAGAATAGGTGACATCCCTATATCGGTTAGCGGTCTAGCCATTTTGTCATGGCGGAAACATAGGCCCAAAGGTAAAACTTACCAGGCTTGCCACTGTTGGGTGGTGCCAGCGTTGGCCTGCTTGATGATCTCAGCACGGCTGAGAATCATCGTCAACATCGAAGCTCCAATGCGAGACTTAGCGACGACATCGACCTTCAAACTTGCGATCAATCCAAGAACGCCAGTAACCAAATCCAGGTTGAGCTCGTTCATGAAGTTGAACAGGGTGCCAATAACAGCCAGCGAGAATAACTCGATGCTCTCCCGCAATGCTACATTCAACTGCACCTCGCCATTGTTGACTTGTGCATTGCGCACAATGTCTAGCTGGTCCAGATGCACAACAATCATCGTCAAGATTGTTGCCCGCTGTTCGTGCGAGAGGTGCCTAAAGACACGGGGAATGGCCTTCTTGCCCTTCGGGAAGGACAGGAGCGCAATGAAAGGGTGCACTGGGTACTCGCCAATAGGCTCATGAACCTTTAGCTCATTCCACAGCTGCGTGCTAAGCTGCTGGGTCGTTTCGGTCCATTCGACATGCAGCTGCTGCAGATCCAAATCGTTCGGGTCTGAGAACGGCGGCGGCATTTTGCGGTCGTGGTCTTCCAGCTCCATCAGCGTCAAGTAGACCTTCTCGATACTGGTTAGGACGGACTTCCGGTTGAGAATGCGACTGCTCGTCACTGATTGGTTCGCCTTGTGTGCACTGCCAGGCCGATGAACAGAGTCTGGCCCGCTGGTGCCGCCATTGCTAGCCTCGGCACGCTTGATGCTCAAAAGAGGCTTTGGCGTCTTCGCATTGCTGAACGAAATCTTTCCTAGCGTACCCTCAATAACCAACTGCTTGTTCTTGGGTCTATTCTTGGCAGCCTCCACTGCACGCTGCACTTGCTGCTCCATGCGCTGCATGTGATTATCCGGACCGCGATCACGGCCGGCAAACCGACGTGAGTTGAATCTGCTGCCGGTTTGGAAGAGGTATGTCTGAGCAAAGTTGTTGAGCGGTTGGCTAGGGTGCTGGCGGGTGCTTCCGCGAATTTGGCTCAGCACCTGATAATAGAAGTCTTCCTTGAGAGCTTCATCGGTGCCGTGTTCGTTCGGGTTTCCTGTCGCAGTGACGAGTTGCTGAAGCTGGATCCGCGTAACAAAGCTCTTATCCTGTGGCGTCATCAGGCCATTGTCCTTGGACAGAGAAAATATCTTGTGGTTACGCTTCGCCCGCTTCGCCTCCTCTTCCAAGAAGGCTGCCTTCTCCTCGTCCGATAGATTGGCCAGTTGTGACGAATGGGTAATTATAGGGCGAGGCGCAGAAATCGAGCTTTGCTGTCGCTGGTGGCCGGGGTGCTCAGGAAAGCTGGGTCCATTGAAGTTGTCAATCTCGCCATGTGGACGATTCGGATTCTGGAGAATGTGAACCGGTTGAACTCCAGGTGCGAACTGTGGCCGCTGTTGGGGTGCGGGTGCGTTTTGGAATTGCTGTGGGAAATGCGACGGAATGGGGGAGTTACCCATCATCGAAGCTGTTGCCCGAGGCTGGGGTCGCTGCATTATAGCCATGGGGAGACTGTGGTCAGGCTGTGAGCCTGCCTCTGGTGCATGCATGAACTCGGGTGGGGCTATGCCAAAGTCGAAATCCGAAGGAGGCTGAGGGTAGTAATCCTGACTCACGCCGGGAGGGAGTGCAACTTCGGCGGAAGTTGGCTGCATCGATTGGGATCTCATTGCGGCTTCCACTTCTTCCAGACTCAACACTTTCCGGCTCCCAGGGGGTGCAGACGGTTGTGCTTGCTGCGACACCGACGGGGTTGGCTTTTTCGGCGCGACGCCCCATAGTGCTGCATCAACCTGCAATTCCGGCTCGGGTTCTTTGTATTTTTCGTAGCCAGTTCTCACGGGCTTCGACGGAGCAGCGAAGAACCCGTAATTTTGACTGTTTGTAGGAATCGCGGTCTCCTGCTTGGGAAAACCATAGCTATTGACAGGTTGCAGGCGGTTGAATCGGGCATGCTCTTCCTCCATGGCATCTGCTACTTTTGCAGTCTGTCCAAAGAAGTCAAAGTCATCCCGTACTTTCCCCGAAGACCCAAAGGCACCAGCGACTTCGCCGCCGCCGCCGCCACCGAAGGTGTCGTCATTGAAGTCATCGCCAGTCTCTTCGAGCTTATCACCAAGGCCGTCGTACGTGTCTTCAAATTCTAGCGCGTCAGTGGGTTCATTGCGGCTGGAAAGTCCAGCAAACGGGTCGTTGGCTTGCGAAAACCCAGGCGCCGACGGATTGTGGCGCGTCGGGTCAAATCCAAAGAATGACATCTTGCTGCAAGTTGTCTCCCAGCACGAGTATTAAATCGAATACTTCAAACACGAAAAATGCAAATTAGCACACATGCTCATAAGACCTCTCTTTGTGAACTAAAGGGCAAACACAGATGTTGTATCAGAGGATATAAAAAATATCATACTGAATGAAAGGCGAGCGTTGGGGATAGATGATGCTGCTTACCACTATAAAGAAGGAAAGGTGTCGTTTCTCGATTCAGATATTACCATGGTGGTGAAAAATATGAGACAGAAGTAAATGATCCAGACGAGGATGCTAGTTCCTTGTCCAAACTTGGGTGATGAGCAAAACAAAGAAAGTGAACAGACTGCCTAGGGAGGGAGAGTCCAGGCAATATCAAAGCGAGCACAAGCTTTTTGAGGGAGCGACAAATATAGTAGCAAAACAAGAAAGCTGCAGGCCCGACAGGCGACAGAACGCTGCGAGGGTAACGCAGCACGATTGTCAATGTCGCAGAGCCGCTTAGTATTGCGATTTGTGAGTTGGCAAAAGGCTGTGGGCCGCGCATTTTGAAGATGTAACGGATCTCAAAAATCGTCGAGGGGCCGGATTAGTAACAATCACGTGACTGTGTCATATCGCATGTCACGTGGTTGTCAATACCCATCAAAACAGTCGACAAGAGAGATATCTTGGATTGCGACAGCCCTGTATATCTGTTTGATAGTGAGCGGTGTGTAAAACTCTGCTGGCGAGGCATGCGATTGAAGTAAGCATACATTTAAGATCGGTGCATTGTCGTATAACATGTATCAACACCAAACCACCGACTTGTTCTACGAGTACGACAACAGTCAATAAAAGTTTTAGTTCATTACATGTGTAGCTAGCAGCAGTGTGTACGGAGCATGTATTGAAATATTGGCATTGGGATTGTTGGTCGTGGGTGCTTTACTCCAAGAGTAGTCATATCCGTGTCCCGTACGGAGTAGTTACACGTACAAATTCGTGTGGAAGTCACCTCTAGATCCACTAGAACCTGAGCCAATCTCAATACCTTCATAGAGAGAAACCGAGTACGGGTACAAGGAAAATGCATGGGCAATGTTTATTCTCGTGTATGTAGTGGACAGAAAACCCAACGTCACTCATCATCGCGTTATGTGTCAGTGGATTTCGTGCTGTGCATTTTACGTCAACGGGTATGCGTGCCGGCCCCTTCTTAAGCGAGCGTGCCTGGCCTACAAGGTGCGAAGTACTAGGTACACATCGTTGCCGTTTTATGTGGCTTGAAGAAAGGGCAGCCTCCAGTGGAACCGCATTAAACGAACGGTACTTCTGACTACTGTAAAGCGTTGGCTCTCTGGAGTCTTTACCACGTAGGAACATCTCTGGGCGGTGCACCTGCCGCTGCTGTCCGAGACCTGCTGGCCCTTGAATCAGACACAATTGCATCTCAGAATTCATTCCAGCTATCATGGACAGGGATCAGTATCTCGTAGTGAAGACCACTAGTGGAACCTAAAGGTTCTGGCCTTTCCGGAGCGCATTCCTCGGACCCCAACTGCTACGCGTCATAGGCGACAGTGAGCCAATGAGAACGCTGCTGCGCCCTTAGATAGAATCCACTCTAGTATACAATTACTACGGTTCTGGGCGGTACGAGAAGTTGTAGAGCAAAAGGGGCCTAATGTGCCAATACGAAGGCGCTAAAACGTTGGGTACGACACCTGAAAGTACGACCAAAGGAGGCCCCTGCAACAGCTCGTACGCGGCCACGTCTAGCTTTTCGCAGTCCCAATGTTAAACAGTTGTCTCTCCTTTGGGATTGTGTCTTGCCAGACTCTCCCCCTTTCTTCGCCCTCGCATCGCCCAGCCCCCTTTTCGCTTGGCCCGCGATCTCGCTTTACCATTTATTCAGCCCTCCGGCACTCCCCCATCTAATTGTCGGAATCGGCTTCTTTGTCCTGGACAGTAGGACATTTTCAGTCTGTTCAGCCGTCCACCGCTCTAGGGAAGAAGGCTGCATTTTGGCCCTCTGTGACTCTAATCCGATCTGCGTTGCTACCACGTCTTGGCCCCGTTCACCCCGGTTACCATTTGTCTCTCCCTCCGTCTCGATACACTTCCTCTTTTCACAAATCGAATCCTAAGAAATTCGTTGGCCAATTGCCACCCGTCGCCGCCATGGTCGGCAACGCTAGATATGTTCGATACATCGTGATCGCATTTTTTGTATGTAACCGCTGATCGGCAGCTAATCCATGCCATCCCCAATCCAACGTTTTGCTACACCAGCGCATATGTTAACAAGGTCGCAATGTTTTCCCTCTAGGTCATGGCCGTCATCTACTTTGTGTCAAGCTCCTCTGACAAGGGCCTACAACGGTTCGATATTCCCAAGCCTCTCGGCGGTGGCGCCAGCAGCCACAGCTCTACAGAAAATTCCAGCCCCGCCGGCTCCGACTCCAAGCCAGAGCTTAGTACTCCTCCCTCGAACGAGCCCGCAGAATCCGACTCCAAGTCCAAGAGCAAGCCCGGCAGCGATGCCCTCGCGGCCCCCATGGCCATGACGCCCAACGATCCTGGCTACTACGAGCTGAATGAAGTGGCCCCCGGTCCACGCATGAACGCTACGTTTGTCACCCTTGCGAGAAACTCGGACGTCTGGGAGGTGGCTCGGTCCATTCGCCAGGTGGAGGACCGCTTCAACCGCCGCTACCACTACGACTGGGTCTTCCTGAACGACAAGCCCTTTGATGAGCAGTTCAAGCAGGTCACGTCTGCACTCATCTCTGGCAAAACTCACTACGGCATCATCCCCCAGGAGCACTGGTCGTTCCCGGATTTCATTGACCAAGAGAAGGCTAGGAAGGTTCGCGAGGAAATGGGCCGCCAGAAGATCATCTACGGTGATTCCATCAGCTACCGCCACATGTGTCGTTTTGAGTCCGGCTTTTTTTACCGCCAGGAACTCATGATGAACTACGACTACTACTGGCGTGTGGAGCCGAGCGTCGAGTACTTCTGCGACATCCACTACGATCCCTTCCGCTACATGCATGAAAACAACAAGAAGTACTCCTTTGTTCTCAGTCTTTACGAATACGTCGAGACCATTCCGACGCTTTGGGATAGCGTCAAAAAGTTTATGAAGAACCACCCGGAGCATATCGCCGAGGACAACTCCATGCGCTTCCTGAGTGACGACAACGGCGAGAATTACAACCACTGCCATTTTGTACGTTTTACCTTGCGCTGAATTTATTTTTTGTTCCCTCCTCCTACTTACACATCTTAGTGGTCAAACTTCGAGGTCGGCAGCCTAAATTGGCTCCGGTCCAAGGCCTACTCGGACTACTTCGAAAGCCTAGACCAGGACGGTGGTTTCTTCTACGAGCGCTGGGGTGATGCTCCTGTGCACTCCATCGCCGCCGCCCTGATGCTGAAGAAAGACGAGATTCACTTCTTCAATGACATTGCCTACTACCACGTTCCTTTTACGCACTGCCCCACGGGTGAGAAGGTGCGGAACCAGCTACGGTGCCACTGCGACCCCTCGCACAACTTCGACTGGAAGAGCTACTCTTGTAAGTTTTGTTATCATCTACTTGTTGTATCGGCAACCCAACTAATTCATTCCAGGCACGTCGAGGTACTTCGACCTGAACGGCCTGGACAAGCCCAGCGGCTGGGAGGGCGAGACCTAAGCAGTCTTGGGCTGCGAGCCACGGTCCTGGCCGAAGGGAGCCGGGAAGCAGATAAAACATAGCAGGAATGAAGCCGGCATTGTGCCTAGTGCCGGGTGTACAATATCTCATCCTGCTGCTGCACATTGTTGTCCGATCTGTGATGGGACGGTCTCACACTGGGGGAGACCATGAGCAGGTTATGAGTGGCGCATATGGGTTTTGCAATAGTAGTCTGATTAGACTCTGCTGCTTGTTTTCATTTCCCTTTCTTGCTTATGTATTATTGGACAATGCATCGGGAAACTGTTTTGGTGCGTCTTGCGGCTTTGTTTCATATAATGCGTGCTCCTTGGAGACTACAGGGTTCGCATTCTTTCACGATATATCTCTGGTGCTCGCAGAGAAGAGGGATAAACGACCTCGCAAAAAAAAGGAACGTCAGATATGCATAGACTTCAAAAAATAACGTCATATTCGTACAAGCTGCATTGCTATCCAAATCTATCCATGCTCTGCCATGCGCCGTGCTTCCGGTCCCCTTCCTGAGTGTCGTACTAGATATACCGATATGCTTGAGATGTAGACAGAGCTATGCACTATGCATATTAACCGACTGATGCGGTCTTGGGTCTCTTTGTGCCGTATTTACTCCGGCTTGTCGCGCGATTGGAAACACCGGCCTGCGGGGGAGTCCGTGTTAGCAGCGAGTGACCAAAATATACCACAGCGTGAACAGAACGAAAAGGCATCACTTACCAAATCCATGCTACCACGAATCAGATGATACCGCACACCGGGACAATCCTGGCTACGGCCACCACGCACCATCACCACACTGTGCTGCTGGATGTTGTGGCCTTCGCCCGGAATGTAAGCGGTCACCATTCGCCCGTTGGACAAACGAACACGGGCCGTCTTGCGTTCGCCCGAGTTTGGCTTCTTGGGCCGTGTGATACCGACTTTGATGCACACACCCTTCATCATCGGTGCTCCGCTGTCAGAAAGGGCTGGCGAAACGGCGTGACGTGCTTGTTGCTTCTTGCGGCAACCCTATGAGCGTAGGTAATTAGCTAACTAACAACCACCCATACACATCCGATTGTCATGCAATACATGTACACACCCGAACGACTTGGTTCAAAGTCGCATTTGTAGCTGGCGTTGCGGAGAACGAGCGCAAAGCCGAGCCGAGAATGGCCGATTGCTGTTGCTGAAGAGCAATTCGAGGTGTTGTCGCGGTCGGCATTTGCGGCAGCCGCGAGACTGCTGGCCTCAGGGCCAACCGCAGCAGCGGTGATACTATGCTGCGTTGCATCACGGTGTCGTAGTGGTGGTTTCGTGGCAAGGCAGATTGGATTGCATCGCCGTTGTCGACAAGACGCTCTGCGCGAACCGTTCAGCGTTCTAATTTTCCTCCTAATAGCTCAGGAGCTCTTGAAATTTCATATCGTATGCCTGTCACGTGCCCGGCACCGATGTATTCACGGAAGAAGAATATTGCGGAGGTCCCACCCGTCTTCCCCACAGCTCGGCATTGAGTAGGTGCTGTCGCTGGTTAGCTGTTATTTGCCGTGGCGGCCCACGTCATGAGCTTCTAAGGATGTATATTCCCCTGTAGCAATGGATATCCTCGGTACAAGCCCCAAGCGACAATCGCTTACCCACTCGCGGGGAATGTCCCTTACTCCACGTTTGCTTTTGCTTGTGATTCGGCTCCCTACATAACAGTCCCCTCTACCCGTTTTCGGGGACCATACCTATTTTTCAGTAGCAGGCGTTATTTGCACTTGATTACCTCCGTTTCTTGGTTGTTGTGTGTTGCCGGTATCAGGTCTTCTTCCAACCCGATTTGCTTCGATCGCGACGTTGCAAGCACCACTTACTCCGCACATAATCTCCCTCCACTTCTGCGCCTACAACTCCCCGTGAATCAAAAATGGCGTCCCTCACAAGAGCTCTACGCCCAGCCCTCCGCAAAGGTCCCTTTGTTGTGTCAAGTCTTGCCACCGCTGCCTCGCGGAGATCACGACCATCGCGCATTGGATCATGCTCACAACTGTAAGAACAGCTATCCCTTCGCCGGATTGTTGATCACATGCTATTTACTACACACCGGTATGTGCTTGCAGGAACTGACATTCTACTAGAACATCTCGTCCTGCCGCCCGCTGTTTCACGAGTACGGCCCGCCGTTGTGACGATGAGGAGCTCGCCCACCTCCCAATCACCTCGCTCTCAGACATCGAGGCTTCTATGCAAGAGGCCGTGTCGAAATTTGCCAACGAGGTCGTCCTTCCCAAGGTCCGTGAAATGGACGAGGCAGAGGCCATGGACCCCAACATTGTAGAGCGTCTGTTTGAGCAGGGCCTCATGGGGATTGAGATTCCTGAAGAATTTGGCGGTTCTGGCATGTCCTTCACATCGGCCATTGTCGCCATCGAGGAGCTGGCCCGAGTTGACCCCAGCGTCAGTGTCTTGGTCGATGTCCACAACACACTAGTCAATACGGTTTTTATCAAATACGCCAACCCCGCACTACAGAAGCGCATACTGCCCAAGCTGGCGACCGAGTCGGTCGGCTCTTTCTGCTTGTCGGAGCCTGTCTCTGGCTCTGACGCCTTTGCGCTGGCTACACGCGCCACGGAGACCGATTCTGGGTTCCGCATTTCTGGATCCAAGATGTGGATCACGAATAGCATGGAGGCCGAGGTGTTTGTCGTGTTTGCCAACCTCGACCCATCCAAGGGCTACCGTGGCATTACGGCATTCCTAGTCGAGAAGGGGGCCAAGGGCTTCTCCATCGCTAAGAAGGAGAAGAAATTGGGCATCCGGGCCAGCAGCACATGCGTTATCAATTTCGACGACGTTGATATTCCCAAGGAGAACCTGCTCGGCGAGCGCGGACATGGTTACAAGTACGCTATTGGCCTTCTCAATGAGGGCCGCATTGGTATCGCAGCGCAGATGACCGGCCTGGCGCTAGGAGCTTGGGAAAATGCCGCCAAGTACTGCTGGAACGATCGCAAGCAGTTTGGTCAGCTTATTGGCGAGTTCCAGGGCATGCAGCACCAGATGGCCCAATCCTATGTCGAAATATCGGCTGCACGTGCACTAGTTTACAACGCCGCACGCAAGAGGGAGGCAGGTGAAGACTTTGTCAAGGACGCTGCCATGGCAAAGCTGTATGCGTCCCAGGTAGCGGGTCGCGTGAGCAGCCTGGCTGTTGAGTGGATGGGCGGCATGGGCTTCGTTCGCGAGGGCTTGGCTGAGAAGTTCTTCCGGGACAGCAAAATTGGCGCCATCTACGAGGGCACAAGTAACATCCAGTAAGTTGACTGTATCAACCCATTTTCTAGGCGTCCACTGACCGAGATTTCAGGTTGAACACCATCGCAAAAACCCTACAGAAGGAGTACACAGCATAAACGAAGCGTTAAACCGGCGACCCCCTCCCTGTTTTTGTTAGATGCCTAGAGGTGTATGTATCTCGACAGTTTTCTATATAAAATTATATTTTGTCTCTGGGGCTGTAGATTTGTATTCAATATATGTTGCTACATAAATAGCACTTGTAGCAGTGTGGTGAGGACGGCACACACTTGGCCAAATGGCAATTTCAGGCAGTGTTACGTATTGTTTGTGTCTTAGCAACCAAACGACTTGATGCTTTTCTCATAGTTGAATAGATCTGAGCCAGCTCCAAGTTCTCGGTCTGCAATACTAAAGTTGATGGAATTTGAATCATAATTTACATACACACAGATAGTCGTCTTTTGACTAATATCTAAATCATAGTAACTGTAATTGTCAGCCCACTGTAACACAACTTGTTTTTGACTTGATCGAATACATTATTCTACAGCAAACATTCAGTTTATAGAAAAGGGTAGTGAAAAGAATACGAGCATAAAAAGAACTGGTAGGGAAAGCGTCCAATGTCCCGGCATGGCACGTGAGGCCTCTTTCCGTAGTTCTCGTATTCGATGACGTCGGCACCTAACACGGCTTCTGCCAAGCTAAAATTCGTCAACAAATGCAGCAACGGCAATTCACGCCAGTGCCCACTCCCCGTACAGCATCAAAGTAGCGAGTATTGGCCGAATTGGAGAAAAAAAGCGCACTTTTTCACGTTTGCAATACAGCTCGTAAATGGGCCATGTCACCGGGAACGGAAGAATGCTCAGTCCAATCCCGGTTGCGGCTATCACGTGCCCATCTTGTGACTGTCATTTCACAAAAAATGCCAGAGTTTTATTTCCTTAGGGCCAAGGAGCATTAGTAGCAACAGCTGTTGTGAGTTATTCTGTATGTCGCGGCCCCCTGTGCAGCTCTTGCCTTTTGCCTGATCTTGCTCGTTTTGCTGGAGTGTTGTTTCCCCACTTTCCGGTTTAGTGACACCAGGTAGCTAAAAGTCCTACGGTCTAGGACACGGCATCATACGTATTAGCACAGCCCAGCAGCCCACTGGAGCGAGTTGAGGCAGCCGAAGGCAGCAAGAGACAGGGGCGACCTGCGAACGTGGAATGGGAAGGAACGTGGGAACGTTTGAGTCGTATGCGTGGCGGCCTGCTCCGAAGCTATGTATATACGACAGGCACAGGTAGATCCAGCCTAACCAGGACGTTTTGTACGTGGCATGAGCACACTATTTAATAGCAGTCGCCTGGCTTTCTGAATCCGCTGGTGTTGGACCCCTCCATAACACTGCGGATGCGCCTGAGACACACGGACCACCTCCACATTGCCAGTGGCCGCCGCCCCTCCCACCAACTTCCCCTCGCCTTTCTTTCAGCATTTTTTCCATTGTATTCCTCAGCTTTTTTGGCCACAGCTTCGAATCCCTCTCCTTCTAGCACCGGCATCACCACCCACGACATACACACGTCGACCATTTCCTGCACCCGTGCTGTGCATACGGCTATCCAGCAACCCCATCAGCCTACGCCTGTCTTTTCTGCTGGCCACACGCCCAACAAGGCATGTTTTCTTATTGCCACTTCCGCCGCCACATTCTCTCGTCGTCTTCCTAATTCGACAAAAAGCCACAGAAAACTCCCGACGGCTGCACCGCGACGGCTGACTGATTGGTAGACGTTGATCTTGGCCCCAAAAAGTCAGCAACCCAAAACCTGCGCAAGGCCCGGTGCCACAAGACGCCGCCATCCTCGCCCACTCCCCCCCTCCTCTGCCCTTTCTGATTCCTTCATTCGGCCTTGCTGAAGAGCAGGGCTGACCGACGGCTGCTCGCGATCCCCGCTTTCCAACGCGCCAACTTTTGTCCTACAGATCGTCCCTGAACCTGATCGCGTACCTATCAACTCCTTGTGCTCCCTTACGCTCGCCTCCCTACATCTTAAGCCCCCCTTTCGCTGTATCCGCAGGACTCTAGTATACCTACCTATCTATCTACACTCTCGCTATCACGCGGGCCGTCGAGAGAGAACCCCTTTTGAAATACACCATTACGCTTTTATCATTTTGCTGTGCCTGATCGCGCAGCCCAACTACGCCACGATGAACGAAGACGATCGAATCCAGGACATTTGCAAGAAGATTGAGCGGGAGAAGGCACTCATACAGGCGGCTAGCATGATGCGCCTGCAAACCAACAACGATGCTGTGCGCTCGAAGCTCGACACGCAGATGCGCGAAGGCCGCCGGAACTTGGAGTTCTTCGAGGAGAAGCTACGCGAGATCCAGATGCGCCGTCTCAATATGGGCGTGGACAACATGAGCCTTAACCCCAACAATAGAGCATCCACGTCTGGCGCCCCTGGAGGAGGATCGATGCGGCCTCGGAGTGCAGACATGCGCAACGACCAAGCTGCACCGCCAACACCACCTCCAAAGGATGGCTGGGACACCTCTACTCTGGGGTCTTTCAATCAACAGGCCCGGCAAGGGGATGTCATTTCTCCTTCACTTTACTCTATTTCGCCTGCCAACGCCCCAGCAAAGACTCGACCCAACTTTACGAAGCTAGGTATGACATGAATGCTGAGAGGATCATGCGGTGTTTGCGTCAACATTTGCTTCCTGCGTCCGTTCGCCCTCGAACTTCCGCTAATGTTGTGCTTCCTAGACCTGATCAAATATGACACGCCGTATCTCGGCCCTCGGATTCAACACATGCTGTCCCAGATCCAATTCAAGCTGAACGTCGAGGAGCAGTACCTCAAGGGCATCGAGAAGATGGTCCAACTATACCAGATGGAAGGTGACAAGAAGAGTAAGGCTGATGCTGCTTCTAAGAAGATCGAAAGCAAACAGAAGATAGTGCTGCTCAAGCAAGCGCTGAGGCGATATGAAGAGCTGCATATTGACATGGACTCTGTTGATTCTCCGGATGGTAAGATCTTCAACTGTTTTTGCATAGTTCAATTTTGTTGTGCTGACAAACATAGACGATAGTATCAACATCCCGAACATGCGCAAGCCATTGTCTGGCCAGCTCTCTATCCGCGTCATTGCGGTCAAGGACGTCGACCACGCGCCTACTGGTAGATTCAGTCGCGGCCCAGACTCATTTGTAGCCGTCAAGGTGGAAGACAACGTGTCTGCGCGAACGAAGCTCTCACGAACTGACCGCTGGGAAAACGAGTTCCACAGCATCGAAGTCGACAAGGCCAACGAAATTGAACTCACAGTGTACGACAAGCCAGGCGAGCATGCCATTCCTATCGGCATGCTCTGGGTCCGCATCTCGGATATTGCCGAGGAGATGCGCAGGAAGAAGATCGAGGCCGAGATCACCTCATCTGGCTGGGTTTCCGCCGACAAGATGTCACAGAGCAGTAGCCGTGTGCCTCCCGCCCAATTTCCTATGAACCCGCAGACCCAGTTCAACCCACCTCCGAATGCATACGGCACACCACAGCAGCAACAGCAAATGGCCGGTGGCATGTATGGGCAGTCGGCGGCGATGCAGCCACCCGTCCAGCAGATCCCCGAACCCATTACTGGCTGGTTCAACCTCGAGCCGACTGGTCAGATCCAGCTAAGTCTGAACTTCATCCGCCAAACTAAGGACCGGCGCCCGATTGATCTTGGATTGGGACGCAAAGGCGCTATTCGCCAGAGAAAAGAGGAAGTGCACGAAATGTACGGCCACAAGTTTGTCCAGAAGCAGTTCTACAACATTATGCGTTGTGCTCTGTGTGGCGACTTCCTGAAAGGTGGTGCCGGCATGCAGTGCGAAGACTGCAAGTACACATGCCATGTCAAATGTTACTCTAGCGTTGTCACGAAGTGCATCTCCAAGTCGAACGCGGAGACCGACCCCGAGGAGGAAAAGATCAACCATCGCATCCCTCATCGGTTCCAGGCTTTCGGCAACTACACCGCGAACTGGTGCTGCCACTGTGGCTACCTCCTGCCATTTGGTAAAAAGAGCTGCAGGAAGTGCTCAGGTTTGTTTTCCCTGTTTTACTTGATTTCCAATCTAGTGTCTTGACTGTCTGGTTACAGCGGATGCTTGGTGTTATTTTACTTACCACTAACTCGCTCCAGAATGTGGCCTTACTGCACACGCAGGCTGCGCCCATCTTGTCCCTGATTTCTGTGGAATGTCTATGGCCGTTGCCAACCAGATCCTGGAGGGAATCCGGACGCAAAAGCAACGGCAGAAGGCGACTTCGCTGAGTGACCGTACATTGCGGCCTGGAAAGCTCAGCCCGACTGCGCAGCAAGGCCCCTACATGCAACAGAATGTGGCGCATTCGCCGTACGGCTCTAGCATTCCGTCCCAGGAAGCAACGGAGGCAGCGAAAGTGATGTATGCCAATCAAAATGCACCACAACGGCCACCCCACCAAGATCAGTTGACGAGCACACCTTCTTCGGCTGCCGCTGCCGCTGCGACTTTGGCTATGGCTGGATCGAAACCAGGCCCCGGACAGTCGGGGTCTGGTGATTCGTGGCGATATGATAACAACTCGTATGGGGGAGACCCGTACATGAACCAGCCAGCTTCGCCGACTCGGCAGCAATCTCAGCAGCAACCTTACGGTGGCTCGCCGCAGCAGAGAAAGTACAACCCGGCAGATTATGCGAATGTCGACCAATACGCCCCGGCTCAACCTCAAGTATCCCAAATGCATATGCAGCAAGTGTCGATTTCGGTGCAGCCACCGCAACATCAACAGATGTACCCACCACAGTCGCCAGTTCAGCAGCAGCAGCAGCCACCGCAGTTGCCAATAGAGTCACCTGTGCAAGTTAAGGCTCAAGTCGTGGAGCAAAGCGTGACGGTTACGGCCCCACCGTCTACTGGCGGTCCCGGTTCAAAAAAGCCCCTTCCGCTGGCTACAGACCCCGGAACTGGACAACGCATTGGACTTGATCACTTCAACTTCCTTGCCGTGCTCGGAAAGGGCAACTTTGGAAAGGTGATGTTGGCAGAGACTAAGAGGAACAGGAAGCTTTACGCCATCAAAGTTCTCAAGAAGGAGTTCATTGTTGAAAACGAGGAAGTGGAGAGCATCCGGTCTGAGAAGCGTGTGTTCCTTGTGGCCAACCGTGAGCGGCATCCTTTTCTTACCAACCTGCATGCTTGTTTCCAGACAGAGACACGCGTGTACTTTGTTATGGAATACATTAGTGGTGGCGACTTGATGCTCCATATCCAGCGCGGGCAGTTTGGTACTCGGCGTGCCCAGTTCTACGCCAGCGAAGTCTGCCTGGCACTGAAATACTTTCATGAGAACGGTGTTATTTACCGCGATCTGAAGCTGGACAACATTCTTTTGACGCTCGATGGCCACATCAAGATCGCCGATTATGGTCTTTGCAAGGAAGACATGTGGTACGGTTCGACAACGAGCACGTTTTGCGGTACTCCCGAGTTCATGGCGCCCGAGGTGAGTCTCCGGCGTGGTATCTGCGACAAAATATCGATCTATTGATCAAGCAAAGTTCAAGTGCTGACAAAGAATTAGATTCTTTTGGATAAAAAGTACGGCCGAGCTGTGGATTGGTGGGCATTTGGTGTTCTGATTTACCAAATGCTCCTTCAGCAATCTCCGTTCCGAGGCGAAGACGAGGACGAAATTTACGACGCTATTCTCGGAGACGAACCGCTGTACCCTATTCACATGCCCAGGGATTCGGTTCTGATCCTCCAGAAGCTCCTGACGCGTGACCCTGACCAGCGACTGGGTAGTGGGCCGACCGACGCACAGGAAGTCATGTCGCAGCCGTTCTTCCGCAACATCAACTGGGACGATATTTACCACAAGCGTGTGCAGCCGCCGTACCTGCCGACGATCACGAGCGAGACAGACACAAGCAATTTTGACTCGGAATTCACCAGTGTCACGCCTGTCCTTACACCTGTCCAGTCTGGTAAGCAAGAGCCACGCCGATGCCCGTATAGATTTAGTCGTATTGGAGAAATGACTGACACATGGATTTTGCAGTTTTGTCTCAAGCTATGCAAGAAGAGTTCCGTGGCTTCTCATATACTGCCGACTTCGTCTGAGCTATTATTTTCAGCAACATCTATTTTGGTAGCTCCTACGGGCTGGTGACGAGACAAAGATGCGAGCCTATTGGGGTTTACGGAAGCGGAAACAAGGTGTTGTGCAGGTTGGGCTGGTTTTTTTGCATGGATTGGATATTGGATGTGGTCCTGGATTGTGGCAATGTGCGGAAAAGATACCTACCGTCATTTGTACTCCGTGATTGAGCTTCTTGGTCCCTTCTTAGTTGGCCTTTGCTGTTATTAGAGCGCTCGTTACCGGATTTTGCATGGTTTTGTTCATTTTTTTTTCTCTTTTGATTATCATCACCCGTTATACACCACTGTTTTCCGCCTTGGTTGGCACTCATAGAGAAAAGAGCAGGTCTAACAGCAATGCAATATAAAGGCGCCATTTCAAAAAAAAACAAAAAAAAACAACTTAATATGGTGCAGGAGATGCCATGGAATCTCCATATATTCATTTGATTACATTTTCATTTATATACGGGCATCTATCATACACGTCCACTCACAATCGCCAGAAGGTATTATCTGCGGAATGCGAAGATGAGAGAACCGGTGACGGCGGCACCAGCAGCCGCAGCTTGGGCGGCGATGATGGACACGTCCTTCATGCGCAAAGAGACCAGCCGGTCGCCACACATGTCGGCTGCCCAGGCCTTCCACTGTGAGGGATCCGAAACAAATGCTTGGACTTGGGGCCAAGCCCAGGGCCAGCCCCGGGCAAACAGCAGCGGCATGATGGCTGTAGATACGCTGGGTGGCTCAACAGCGGCAGACTCTGCCACTGGGGGGGGATTAGTAGGCGCGTTTGAGGGCAGCGGTTCAGCCTCCGTCGTCAAAACCGTGGCAGATGTTGTGGCCGCCGCTGTGGTAGACACTGAGGCGGTGACGTTGTCCAAGACGGTGCGCACGTTCGCCAGCTCGCGCCGCATATCGTCGAGCACGCCCGACTCGGCCTCAGCGATGCCGCGCATCAGCCGGCTGCGGCGCCAGGGCTCGGCAAAGAATTGCAGTACGATAAACAGCATGACGTTGACGGCCATTAGCCCCCAGGTGCCCCAAGTGCTCTGTCGCCTGATGCGGTCGCTCCACACCTGCTCCTCGTGGTACCGCTTCAGGATGCCGGCCGTCAGCTCCGCACTGAGCCGGGCCTCGGTGGCTTCGGCCTCGGTGAGCCGCTCCACGGCTGCCGCTGCCCCTGTCTCAAGCTCGTGGTCGCGTCGGTACAGCGTTGTGAAGCGCTCCAGATCGGCCGGGGCCCAGCTGTCCTTGCGAGCGAGCAGCGTGGTGACTTCGCGCTGGGTGCCGGCGCGGCGCTCATTGACGGCCTGGTATTCGCGGCGGGCGACGCGAAGCTCGGCCTGGGCAGCAGCCAGCTCGGTCTCAAGCTCGGCATTGCGGGCCTTTATGTGCTCGATGGCGGAGTAGCCGGTGAGATCGTTGAGGGTCTGGGAGGCGACAAGGACGCGGCCCTGGAAGTCGTCCATGAATTGGCTGAAGCGGGCAGAGAGCTGGGAGCGACGAGATTCGGCAGCGGAGGGAAGAGAGGGGTCGTTGGACAGGTCGCTTTCGGTAGAGCTCGGAGTAGCAGCGGCGGTGGTGGCAGCAGCATTGGGGGCTGCGTCAACTTCGCTATTATCTTCGGCAGTCGCAGTGGCGGTCCTCTCTTTGCTTGGGGAATCTTCTGTTTGTGTCTTGGAAGCTGGAGCAAAAGCTGGAGGAGGGGAAGAGTAGAATCTCCGAACGATCCGGCTTTTGAACAACGGCCTGTTGTTGTCGCATCGAGTCCCTGAAGCAGGGAGAGAACAAGGATCCCTTGGTGGCAATGCTGCTATTGATTGGCGCTGCATGCTGATGCCGTCAATTGAGCGAGTTGGCCTTTTTATAGAGCAAAAACCTGAGGCCTGAGTTGCCCGCAAAAACGGCACAGCAGAATTGCTGGCATACCGGTGCTCCGCAGCCACAGACACTGGCAAAGGCGATAGCATTCGCCATCGCCTTACTGCAGCTTTGGGGCCTAATTGCCATGTGTTGGCTGGCCCGGTCATGACAGCAACTGTGCGTGCGCATATAGCGACCCTTGTTATGTCTCCTCCGACTTGCCCATGCGGCTGCCTCCAGCTCGTCTCCTTTTCTTCCTGTGCTCTGAACCAGTTTGGCGCGGGGAAGTCGTACGCGGAATTTGTGGGTTTTGCAGAGGATGATATGCGACATGAAATGAATTAGCAGCTGCGGTGATTTCTACGGTATGGTTCCTGGCGGGAGCCGAGCCGGCCGTTTCTGCATACAGGTTACCTCGGGCAAAACCGCCCTAGAGCGACACTAAATACTGCCAGAAGAGGGCAGCTCTCACCGCCTGCTTGAATTAGCGTCTAGTACACTGGATGATTGACCACCCACTCGCACGTTTTCAGCTCAACCGACATGGATATGAATTATAATTTTATGTTCCATCATTCTATGGGTATCGTGCTAGTAGCATTAAGAGATCAGGAGGGCCCCAATGCCATGCCCTCTGCCCTTTGCTTTATACAGCGCATTTAGAAGAAATGCGTCCACCATAACTGCCTAATATTTCTCGAAGCCAGCCTATCTCAAGCTGCACCTGGCTTGACTCTGAAACCGGCTAGGCAGTTTGGTGCCAGCGTTGGTCTGCAGCTAGCAATTTCCCGTGTACCTAGCTGCCAAGTAAGTAGTGGCCAACAGTTGTAGATTCGATGCCAGTGGTAGAGAAAGAGCAGCAGCCGCCATCAGTCAGTCTTATAGAGACGACGGGCCGGCTTCGTCCCACTGCAGCTCCAGGAAGCAAATTCATCAGAGACAGAATCCATTGTATCATGGATCACTCCCGCCGCTTATTTCACATTGGCCAGAATCATCTTTTCACGCGCTGGTCTGCGCTTCTGCTCCTTGAGCTTGCTGTGGCGACGCCGGTTCTCATCCTTCCTCTTGATCGAGTTGAGCATCTCCTGGTTGATCTGCTCGGCCTTCTTGATCACCTTGGGCAGGTGACGATGGCGGAGGATACGTCGGACTTCGGGCATGTGCTTGTACCTTTCCTTTAGTGTGTCGTCGTATTCTAGCTTTTGACGCTCCGCAGAGGACTTGATGCCCGCACGGCTTGAGGCCTCCGCCCGCCAAAGACGAATATTGCCCTCGTCAGAGGCCGACAAAAGGTAGTTAGAGTCCGGCGACCAAACAACGGAGTGCACGCGTGCCTGTCGCTTGGTGTGGTACACGTCGCGACTGCTACCAGCGTTGGCGTCGAAGATCCGTATCGTGCGATCCCAGGAGCCGCTGACAAGTTCCGTGCCCGATGGGTTGAAATCCAGAGACAGAACAGCCGCCGTGTGACCCTTTTGGATGTTGCGCGCACGCCCCATTTGGCGCATGTCGAACTAGACACGAGGAAAATTAGCATCGGACACAGTGACTTTCAGATCGCGTCTCGTCCACCACACTTACGTGGTAAATATTGTAGTCTTCGCTGCCAACGGCAAAATTCATCGCTTCCTGGGGATTCCAGGCCAAGTCGTTGCACGCAAAGCTCAGCACTGTCTTGTGAATAGGCGATGATGTCCGCAAATCGTAAAACACCAGGCCCCGGTCGCTGCCACATGTGCCCAAAAGACTCGTTTCCACCTGGTTCAGCCGTACCGCGTTGATAGTGTCGACCGACTGGGGCCAAGCCATGGTTTCGGAGACTGTTGGCGTCGGTCGTGACAAATCGTAAACAAAAAGTCTGGAAGATCCGGATACGACTGCTGTGGGTGTTGTGCGATGGCTGGCAATAGATGTGAATGCGCAGTCACCCAGGCCGGACGTAACTGAACCGGATTGGGCATCGATAATAGAGATATTACGGTCGGTACCGCACTACAGGCTTTGTTAGATAGACATCGAATAAAAATAGCAGAGGCGATTCGAAAAGGGAAACCTTACAGAAACGAGATATCTTCCTGCCTCTGTCTTGATCCAAGACAGGCCTTTCACCATGCCCTGCATCACCGGTTAGCACACTGAGCTTTGAAAAAATACAGTCTAGTATCAAGTACAAACCTCATGTGCTTTGGCTTGCTGCTTCTCTGTCCTGGCAGCGACATCCCAGACTTTTACAATTCCGTCCGCACTAGCTGATGCCAGTCTCTCCGGGGCTGCAAGATCTTTTGCTAGGCAGTACACGCCATCCTGGTGACCGAGACCTAGTTGACCAAGAAACGGCTTCGCAAACATCCGGTCTAGTTTGGCTGCCTGCAGAGCTCGTGTGTATTCTCGCGCACGCTCGAATGGATGGAGTGCTGGATCATGGTTGCGCTGTTGGTGTTGCGACGAGGCCGCCGACCGGCTTAGGACTTTTACCTTCTATAAAAATGTTAGCATTTTCGTCGCAGTATATAATGTTTCAGACTAGAGGGATTTTTTATGCTCTCTAAACATACCATGGCTGCTTTGGAGGCGAAGAGACTATTTCTGCTTTTACTCTTCTGAGAAATGAAGCACAAATTACTTCTGGCACTATTTCTTATCCATGACTTTTTTTTTTGCGGAGAGATAGTCGATAGCGTTAGCGTGAGGCTTTTACACGTGACTTATCACGTGGACTCTTGGTCACGTGCATCACCTCCCCTCATGCTACTGCTATTCCCCGTTTGAATGAATATGATGTCAAGTTGTAGTGACAACCTTGCTCGAATATATACCATGTTAATGTGGATGCAAAACAACGGGGCCCTTCGTCGTTTTTGGTTGTGTAGTCTAGTTGGCAGAGGGTGCGGAGTTTTGACATATGAACCCATTTTGTTTGCATCATAAGGCATTTTCAGTGCCTTATGATTTGCTTTCAATATCTTTCTAGTGTGCACTCTCGTCTCGAATACGTATGGTTTTTTGTGGTACCAAGATTTAACTAGTTGCCTGCCAAGTCAAGACTTATGCTGTGACTGGATGCAGCCATAATAAGTATATGTAATGCTGTTGTTTCACCTGCCCATATAAATTATACGATATACGGGCACATTATATGCCGCAGTAGAGTCTACAGTGTTCAAGCACTGACGGAAGAGAAATGTGGTACAAAATATAGCGTTGAAAAAACCTGTGATCTGGATCACGGTTAATACCTGTCTTATTTACATTGTCTGTCGCCTTACACAGCAATTAAACCATAGGGCCACAGTTCAGATTCCGAATCACTCGCTGTGCCCTAGGTAGTGTGCTTAAAGAGATTGCATTGCATTCAAAAATAGTCATGAAACTGCCACATCCAATCTTCCTGGCATATCAATTTTATTTATGCGTAGACCTTCCTAGGGGAGACTTGCAAATTAGAGCCTAACGACCGTCCCAGAACCATCGATATTACCCTCACTGTAGTCATTTTCATGCACGCTGCTGTTTCTCGCATGTTCAATGCTCTCCTTCCCTTTCACTCTATAATGAGATTAGATATCCACTATAGGGCAATTGTGATTCTCGTGTCTTTGGATTGCGCATGAACTCACCTTTGTTGATTCTGTTGCCACTGTAGCAAGAAAACTCCAATAGTACCAATACCACCGAACAGTATAAGAATCTGGTAGCCATATTTATAGTGCGGTGCATCTTGTGTTGGGAATAGAATCACTGTACTGATGTTAGATACGGTCCACAGGGTCATAACAGAGCGATAATACCGACATGGAAGCACTAGAATGCAAGTGTATGTGAAGATATTGCCTGTTGCAACCATAAGCTGCCGCAAATTAGGATCGTGCCCGTTAAGCTCATTGCCCCAACCCTATTTATTACCATTAGTTTTCTCATTCACCATTTGTTTCAAGAAGTCGATCACTCACAATCACGACTGGCTGCGATGCTGAGTTTATGTATGCTAGATAGTTGGCAAACAAGATAGCCGCTTTGGGAATATACCACACCGACAGCATAACGTTGGAAACAAAAATCAGAGCCATAAGCACTAGGAGTACGGGAAGCCGTTGCCCAGTGTGATCAACGACGAGACCGACAATGAAGGATGCAACAATGCTCGCTGCATTTCCCGCTGTTGGCAAAACGTTGACCTTCACTGTTGAGAAGCCCACTGCCTTTAGCCATAGGTTGAAATAATTAGTGCTATTACTAGCCATGGCAACAAATCTAAACAGTAATGTTAGATAATTTAACAACTAAAGAAGTTCTTATGCTTTCACGTCCTTACGTATAGGCCAAAATGAAGGTCCACAAGCGCCAATTGGTATAAACCTTCCGAAGAACTTTGAGGTTGAGTTGTTTAGGACTCCCACGGCCAATCTTCTCGATGCGCTTAATGCCGTATTCTTTTTCCTATAGGGTGCGTTAGCTCTAGTCTTTCATATATCTTGAATCCCAATAAGCAAGCCACTAACTTCTTTCTTCCAGTAAAAAGCCCTGGTCGTGTGAGGGAGGTCAGGGATTGCAAAAAATCCCCAAATTGCAATGGGAATTGAGATAATGCCGTCCATAATGAAAAGCCACCGCCACCCAGCAATTCCGTGGGCTATTTGAAGTTAATTAATAAATGAAATGGAATATGTCCGGCCTGGTAAAGAATGGGACCACCAAACAAAGCCTGAAAAAAATTACTTACACCCGTTCATACTTGTGTATAATCCAGCCTGGATATAGCCACTAAACATGCTTGCAATAGCACTCGACTGTTCAAAGATAGCCATTCGTTTTGTAAGCTGCTGAGGCCCATACCAACCACCGAGAAGAGCTGCGTATCCAGGAAAGGCACAAGCCTCAAACAATCCAACAAAAAACCGAAGAACGTAAAGCTGCTTAGTGTGCTTGACAGCGGCCATTGCCATCACCAAAATGGACCATGCTATCTCACAAGTTGGAATCCAAATCGATGGTCGTATGTAGCGAATTTGAATCAACTGACAAGGAACTGTACCGACAATAATTCCCAAGCTGAAGAAGGTAACCAAGAAGTTTCGTTCGTTTCCGGTCATGTTCAGCTACGCTTGTTTAGTATATGGTTGAGATCCTAACTTTTATTTGAATACAGGGGCCCACATCTTCTTTCATTCCACTAACGTAAGCATTACCTATTCACAGCTGGTTAGAAGGCGTCCCCGTTAGGTACTATAGCATCTTTCACTAACTGTAGTTTTGCTGGTCGAGATATTTGATGAAGTATCCAAAACAAATGTAAGTACTAACTTCATCAGCAACAAGAAGAAGACAGATCATGATTAGCTCAACCTACAAGAGGAACAAGTCTAGCTTCTGGACGTATTTGCGGTCCTTTTCATCGGGATTGACAGGATCCCAGACCAGAGCAACTATGCGCCAATACAGTGAGATATTTTTGTTCGTTTGCGGCTCAGTCGAGGCAGCGGAATCAACCGTTGCAATTCTTTCCTCGGCATTGTATGCCTTTGTAACCAGCTGCTTAGAGGAGCTGCCCTCAACATCGTCGTCGATATCTCTGGCTGACATTGTCTTGTATGGTGAACTGAGAGGTTGCAATTGCAAAACAGAAGGGCGCTATAGCTTGCATTAAGACTTTCTTCCTGCTTCTAAATTCTCATGCCTGCCAGCTTAAATAATGTATGCGCAACGTAGAGGGAAAAAAAAGACGCCATTGTTGTCCCTCAAGTCATAGCATGGCATCCATCTCTATTTAGACCCCACCGTCTCATTCTTGTCGGCAGTCTTCCGATTATACCAATCGCACTCCACAAACACTAATCAATGTATAGGTAAGTCACCTTGCACCGGTTTTGGTGGCCCGGCTAGTACAATTCGTCATACAGTCTACAAGCTCACCATTTGTTCAATCACACCCCCCAACTATCATCTTCAGTGGAAGCATCTGATAATACTTGCTTCGCTAGGGTATCTGCGCGACAGCTAACGATAAAGGTCAAGGCACTAAACGAGCTATTAGAAGAGTGACATGCGCGGCCAAGCACGCAAGGCTATCGTCTTTTTTTTCTTCTCCTAGTGGGCGGTGTCTCTGAGAATTACGGAGTAGCAGAGTGCTGGTTCTATCTAGTTAATTGGCAGGGGATTGTTTCTCCGACACGAGGTAGGGTTGTTACATTGTCGTCAATTATAGACTAAAGCTCGCCATTGCTCTTACTCCACGTGAGGAAGCGTGTCCGTATTTTGTCAGCACTGCTTTCATAGCCAGCCCCAAATATACTCATTCGAATTGTGACATATTTAAAGTAATATGACGCCTGTCAAAAAATACATATAACTAGCATTGTGTCAAAGATGCAGTATTTATACCCTAAGTAATCTGGTAGTCACACCTACCGAATCTAACGCCCCACAATCAGCACAAACAACACCAGAATGGCTACTAAAACCGTTACACAGACGAAACCTGAGACACAGGTCGAGACGTCTGTTAACTATGAGAAAGACACAGTATGAGAACTCTATATAATTTCTTGAGCAGCAAGTTTCTCACGGTCACTGTTTACAGTACAAATATGAGTCTTATCTGCCGCATTACACCCCCGGGCGCCAGCTCCCTCTGGAGGAGTTCGTCCATCACGATGTTGGGCTCCACGCCGACCCAGAAAAGAAGGCTCTCCTCCAGGCCTATGGCGTCAAGGTTGCTGAAATTACACCAGCCATTGGCACCGAAATTCGCGGCGTACAGCTAAGCGCATTGACGCCAGCGCAACTGAATGAGCTCGCTCTCTTGACTGCTGAGCGTGGTGTTGTCGTATTTTACGATCAAGACTTTGCCGATGTCGGCCCAGAGCGACAGCTCAAGTATGGCCAGCACTTTGGAAAGCTCCATGTGCACCAAATTGGTAGCCATGTCAAAAACTACCCCGAGCTTCTACCTGTGTACCGTGATTTTGTGTGAGTAGTCTGCAACTCCAATGTTTGCCAATCTTTCGTTTTAGTTTCGACTCTGTGATAACAGAATTTAAGGGCGGGTGCTGTAGACAACGAGATCAAGAACAACATTAGTAGCATAAAGTGGCATTCGGACATGAGCTATGAAATGTAAGTTGAGCACCAAACAACTAGATCACTATATAAATGGTTCTAATCTTAATAGAAATGGCATGGGCACCACCACATTTGTTGCTCTCGACACGCCTCCATCCGGAGGCGACACTCTGTACCTCTCTACGACCGCTGCATACAATGCTCTTTCTCCTGGGTTCCGCGAATTCTTGCACGGCAAATATGCTACTCACTCGGGCTTCTCACAGGCAGCAGTTCATGACCACCGTGAGCGGTTCATCCGAGAGCCCATTGAAACTGCGCACCCGATTGTGCGGACACACCCAGTAAGCCTTCTCGTACCAATCAGTCGTCACTTTTTGCCATACAAAATTCTAATCCCGAATAGGTCACTGGAGAGAAGTCACTATATGTGAACCGTCTCTACACGCGTAAAATTCAGGGTCTGAAGGAAGAGGAGAGCGGTAAGTAGCTATCCGTACGCTGCATTCTTCACTGTTCTCTAACACAACAGCCACCATTCTCAACTTCCTCTACAACCACATTGAGCATGGACAGGATTGGCACATTCGGGTTCATTGGGCCCCCGGAACGGTTGTGGTCTATGACAACCGCAATACGCAACAGTGCGTTACCGTTACCTCGCTTAAAGTGAAGAAACAAACTAACACCAGTTCTTAGTTCTGCCTTGAGGGACTTCGTTGTGAAAGAAGGCACTACGCGTCGCCACATGCTACGCATCACGCCGCAGGCAGAGCGCCCATATTTTGATGCTGGTGGCAAAAAGTAGACAGATGTGATGCTTAAAAGAGGGAGAAAATCACCTGTTTAATAGTGCATAAGCCTAAATGTATACTCGCAGGAGCGTTGTATAGCTCAATAGGTTAAAGTAACTCGAAATGATTGCCAGCTTCGACGCTGTAAGACCGGAGACTTTCGTAACTCATCGACTCGCGCTATTGCGCAAAGTGAGCATGTAGCGAATATGTATCTAGATTTTTGGGAGGCTTCTGCTGCGCCTTTCATTAGACTGAATCTGGAAAAAAAAAGCCTAGAGGATTGTAAGTAGCATCTAGTCCCGGAACGGGTTTAAGAAAATAAATATAGCATTTACTGTAGACAGGCACTCAGAGGCAGGCTACGATGTGAATAATGGCTACTGCGGCCGAATAGCCATCACAAAGGCGCATGCTATCAGTGCCATCAAATATCACATATAGAATATGGAATTACCAGCATTGGACGTGAAATATGGCCTGAATCCCTCTTATTCTACCTCCAAGTCACGCACGCCGCTATATGCTCTCTCAAAGGTGTTATTATTTACTGGACAAACCATCCTGTCATAAATAATAAAGAATTCGGTGTCAAGTAACTTGGATGGCCAATAGTGAAGTTAGCTGTCTGCGCCGTTTGTTCATTGAATATCCACCGAACAGGCGAAAAAGACCACGCGTGTCCTAGAAAAGCCATTGAAAGGGTCGAGAATATAATGGCAGTGCACTATGCATCTGGGGATGCAAATGAAGTGATTGTTTGGAAACTAAAACTAAGGGCTGGTTCGAGTGACATTGGCTTTATTGTGTTGAGCGAATACTCAGTGAAACTGTTGAACGAAGAATTATA
>LLKO01000005.1:1108358-1146366 GCA_001513895.1 Graphilbum fragrans | reverse complement strand
GGGGGGGGGGGGGGGGGTGCTGATACAGAATCAGCTACGAGTACTGAGTACTCTGCACATTCATGGTTGTACACTACATTGGTACCGTCTCGATGTTAAAAAAACTAGTGCTGCACAGAATAGCGACTAGAACGTGTTGTTATGTGTACAGTGTTTTTGTGCACGCAAGTTCTTCATTGCTTTACAAGTATTTTGTCACGGCGTGATGGAAATCGCGACTGTACATCCTAACCTCGAGTCCTTCCGCCGGCTCTGTGGCCACGTCGGTCAGCAACACCCATTATCGATGTAACCAAAACGCGGGACAATAGAGTCATCATGTGAAAATCGCACTACAAACTACTTTCAATGGCGAGTTGCTAGGGTAGATACATGTTCTCATTAGCTACCAGATGAGACTGACCGTTGTACAAGTGTACCACTCGTGGCTTTGCCTCGTATTTGGTACCTGCCCGTGTCTACGTACTACGACGTATGGGAGCAAATATGCATGGGAAAAGGGGCTTTTGCCGTTCTTGGGCTGGTTGCCTATAAGAGCCGCAAGGCTGGTGGGTATCTCGATGCATTGACCCCTGACAGTGTGCCCCATCTGATCCTTCCATTCCTCCATACGAATACGGAGTAGCAAAACTAAGACGGAGCACTCTTCATTTCCTTTTCCACTCCCACCCACCTCTTTCCCTAGCCGCTTCTCATATGAGAAGCAATGCCACCAGTGGTGTAGTGTACAGAGTGGTTGTATGTATGTACATGTGTTTGTATAGGGAGTAGTGTACAGGGAGTTAGCTACTCCAAATAGACTCGTCCCTTCGCCTGCGCTACGCCTTTGGCTCCAACCCAGACATAGGGCTAATGTTTTGTTTTGAGGGAGGGGATTTCTCTTTGGATCTGTTCTAGACAAACTAAGACCGGTTCACGGATTTGCCATCTTCGGAGTACACGGCTGCTTCCAATTCCCTAGGCAAGAGCAGGACGGCAGAGGGACCGGTAGAACCAGATGAGGTCTCTCCGTCCCGGGATGCTCCTTGAGAGTATCGCCATGTGTCTCGTGCCGAGTGCAGCGTCTTCGTCTGCGGGCAGCTCGCTTGTGCCGCGTGCTTCTCAGGCACCGCAGCCGTTGCTCGTGCCTCCCAGCCAATACTTGTGAGTGCTTTTTTAGCTGCTCATCGTCCTGTCTGATGTGGTCCGCTTCTAACAAGTTCTGCACAACAGCGAGGGAAACGACGGGTCATGGAGCTCCTTTGACGTTCGTGTTGGGACACCGCAACAACACGTCCGTGTTCTTGTGTCCACGGCATCGCCGGAGACATTGGTGGTGCTGTCTGATCTAGGATGTAGCACAATAGCATTCCGGACCTCTCGAGGCCAGGGAGATGTTCCGGACAATTGCGCCTTGTCGCGTGGCCAGCTCTTTTCCTACAATACCTCGACGACATTCTTGAACCAAGGCGCATTCTACATCAATGACGGCAGCGTCGGACTGGAGGCCAACCTGGGCTACACACAAGCCGCTCAGTTCGGTCTTGACACAATGGGGGTCGGCTTGACCTCGAACAGTGGCCCAATGTTGACGAACCAGACCGTGGCTGGTATTGCCACGGCATCGCCATTCTACTTGGGCATCTTTGGCCTGGGAACACAGCCCGTCAACTACACGACTCTGGGGAATCTGTCGGCCCCATCCTACTTCACCTCGCTCAAGTCCCAGGGCTACATTCCGAGTCTGAGCTGGAGCTACACGGCAGGTGCCATCTATCGCCTCAAGCAAGTCTACGGCCAGCTCATCTTTGGCGGTTACGATTCGTCTCGCTTCGTGTCCAACTCGGCCAGCTTCACTATGGCGAGCGATGTGACCCGCGATCTCGTGGTGGTACTGCAGTCCATCTCCTACGCCGGCAACGGGGCGTCGTTTACACTGCTGTCGGATGCCATCAACATTTTCATCGACTCGACCGATCCCTTCTTGTGGCTTCCTGCCGATGTCTGTGTTGCTTTTGAGAAGGCCTTTGGACTGACTCTAGACGAGGATACTGGTCTCTATCTCGTCAACAGCTCGCACCGCAGCACACTTCTAAGCTCTGGGGCGCAGGTGGCGTTCCAGCTGTCCGATGTCGTAGTCGGTGGTGAAATCGTCACCATCACGCTTCCATACCGGGCCTTCGACTTGCAGGCCACAAGCCCCATGGTGACCAACGGCTCTAGCTACTACTTTCCCCTTCGACAGGCCGCCAACTCCAGCCAGTACACGCTAGGGCGGGTATTTCTGCAAGAAGCGTGAGTGGCCCCCCTCTGCTTCTAAGACATGCCACTATCTATCGTTCCTTCACTGGCCTCCGCGTTCTAGTTTAGCCCGTTCTCCACCCTTTTCGCCGTTGCTAATAATGATTTTGGTTTTAGTTACCTATCGGCGGACTACGAACGCGGCGTGTTCAATGTGTCCCAGTGCTCGTGGGTTGAGGGCAGCACGTCGACCATCGTGGCCATTCTGTCCACAGATGTGAAGGAGGCACCGGCCTCATCTTCGTCGGCATCTGGAGGCTCAGGCAGTGGTAGCCTGCCACCAAATACGGGCTCTAGCAGCGGACCATCAGGCGGTGTCATTGCGGGGGCTGTCATTGGTGTGTTTGTTGGCTTGGCCCTGGTAGGTGCAGCGGTGTACTTTTGGATCGTTCGCAAGCGAAAGGCCGCCGCAGCTGCTGCAGCTGTTGCCGCTGGGGGTGGTCTTGCTTGCGGTGGTGGTATTGGAGACGAGACCAGTCAAGATCTCCTCAGTAAGGTCCCGGCGCCGCATGAGGACGCGGATATCAAAACAGTTTCCGAACTAGGCACTCCTTCACCAGCGCCTGGGACGGTGCGGAGCGAGCTAAGTTCGCCTGTGCCTCCGCCCCCAGGCGAGCTCAGTACAGACACCGAGATCTACCAAATGGCCGATTACGGCCGACACAACAAACTGGAGTATTCACCGGGACCAGTCTACGAAATGTCGGCCGTGTAAAATCGGGGAGGAGAGGGGGGATACACCCTTCTTTTTTTCGTTCCCGGAGGGGACAATTTCATGTGTCAACGAACATTCGACTCACCATGTATACATGTATATTTCAGACCACTACTTGTACATTGAACCTTCGTTTAGTTTTTCTTCTTTGTCAATACCCTTTCAATAAGTTTCCTAGGAATTTTCTTGCTGGCCGGGACATGGCATCTGGCTAGTCGTAAGAGACACATTGTCAATTCTCGGTTAAACGATAGGGGAATTACAGTCTGGGCGTGGACTGTTGCGGCAGCTTCATCCGAAGTTGCAGACTTCTAGCGTGTTTGGCACAGATGCACGGGGCTTGTGGTTCAGCAGTCTAACCGTGTCGTGACCGCGCTCCGCTAGGGACAACATCCATTCCATATTGGTAGGAAAAGTCAGATACGGAGCCATTGCTATGTGTAGCAGCAAAACCTTTCCAACGAGCATCTGCCGGTATACGTTCTGGAGCCCCGTGAGTACGGAGTACATACATACATAATTTGAAATTTGGCAGGCACGGTCGCCTTGTAGGATTGGGGAGCAAATTACGACGTACACTAGATGAAGAGCCCCAAGTTGACCAGGATTGTGCTTACCGGACTAGTAGCCTGCATCCTTCGTCCCAAATATTTCGTGCCTGTGTGTACGGAGTATGCATACCAAGGCAGCCCCTGTTGCAAAAAGGATGCGCGGCCGTTGAGCATGCCAACAATGGAAAGACCCTTGACGATGCCCCTGAAAATCCAGCTCGCTGTGTTCCTTCTAATCTTCGAAGTGGTATGCATGAGTTTGGGTGTGGCGCTCTGAAAAGTGCCAAAGTACGAAGTACGAGTAGTTACCAGTAGAAGTCCGTTGGGCTCAGCCTCCACAACATAAGAATATGGGTCACGCGTAGCTGTAAAAATATGTAGCTAAAAGCCATGAAACTGGACGAAAAAAAAGGAGAAAAGCTAAATTTGAGCATGGACGGAGTACGCTGTAGCTGTAAGGTTGTCGTCATAGAGTACGAATACGTACTCCATACGGAGTAGTGTAGGCTTCTGTCGAAACGGTGGTTAGCCAGGGATCCTGTAGGATAACGGACGGCCAGATTAGGNNAAAAGGTCACCCGCCACTGTATTATTTGTAGCTAGATAATCCCTCAATCAATAATGCGTTCAACAGCTTCCTCTACATAATAATATCCACCACACCCAAATAGGGTCCCAGAGCTCGTAAGGCTAACTAGTAGCCCCTCCTAGCACGTACAAAACACGCCCACACCGCTAAACGAATGCTACATACGGATACACATTTCGGAGACCGATGAAGCCCAGTGCCCAGCTGACGATGCGGCTCAACACCGGGATTAGCCCTTGGAACTAATCAGATAACGGGGCGGTGACAGTCCAGAACATGGCACGACACATATCTACTAAGAACTCAACTTAAAATTTGCGATAATACTTGAACAAAGATACATAAGATAATACAACAGTATCGCACAACACACCAACAGCCCTAAGATACATGATATGTAATACATAGAATGCAAATAACAATAAAAAAGCCATGAGGGTATTATGCAACAGTTGGCTACGACACATGCTACGCAAGTAGTAAAACAATAGAGAAAACACAGCGCCCAAGTAACGGAATACAAAACAGGGCATCATCGCTATGCATTTCAACAGACATCATGCGAGAGCATCATAATACCACCAGCACCGTTATCCATGGTACTGGTCTTTCCAACCGTGATGGCTAGGGCCTTCTGAAGCGCCTCGGCTATCATGTGGTGTCGTCCAGCTCCTCTCTCGGGAGGAGTATCCGCGTTCCAGTCGTGGGGATCCGAATGGATGCCTTTGCGGTTGCTGCGGTTGGTTCCGGGCAACCGGTGGGCTGCCGCTGCCAGCACTGTGTCCGTCACGGCTCCCATCCTCGTCCTCAATAACTCTTCCTTCGTAGTACTGTCCCGCCACTCCGGCAGCCACCCCTTCTCCGCGTATCCATTTGGATCCCCAAGGCGCCGGCCCTCCAATATCAAAGCTGATGTTGTAGGCAGAGCTGGAACGTTGGGACGGAGGACGGACTTGCGACGGCGCTCCTACAACGGAAAAGCCAATGCCGCTTCCCACCACCCATGGCGACGACATAGAGCTATCCCATCCTCGAGCCCAAGCTACTTCGGGCATGGGCCCGCTGCTGCCATTGTTCCATCCCATCCCAGAGCTGGGTATCATCCCACCGGCACCCAGCGCCGACCTGGGTGAGAACGGGTTAGGAACATAGGCGGGCGGTGGCGGTCCGGCAGGAGAGGGGAACATTTCCAGGTGGGGAGGAATCGCGGAAGGAACGCGAGGTCCTTCGTTGTGTGGAGGTGGCCGAGGAGGAGTAGGCGGCGGGGTGAACAAGCCCGGTTCTCTGTCTTCATGATCAGATGAAGACTTGGCATGGCCATCGTAGGAGTCCTGGCTGTCTTCGTCGTCGCTAGCGTTGTCCTCTTCATGAGAATCAATGTTTGTTGGCCGTAAAACATCGCGTTTGACAGACACGTTGGGACTTCCCTGGCTGTATGCAGTGGGAGATCGAGTTCTAGATGGTGGCGATGGGGGTGACGGTGGCCGAACTGGACCATCAGACAAGGACGCTATGGACGATGAGACAGACTCCGGTGCTATCTGCTTGGACGCCGCTGCCCGCTTGCTGTTCTTGGGGTTTGTGGGGTTTCCAACTTCCCGAACAGCTGCATGTGGTTTCCCAGCTTCCCCTTCCCCGTCTAGCTGGCCCGTGGGATCGTTATGATCCTGCTGGATTGTGTCTGAGAAGTTTTTCTCCACAGGAGGTGCTGCCCGCGAGTTTGATTTATTCTCTGATTTCTTGTTACTCCTAGTTTTTGATTCTGACTTCAAAGGGCCCTGTGGGGTATTGTCTGCCAATGCTGCATCGTCTCCCTTATCAGTAGCAACTGAGGAGGACGGGGGGGCACCTTGCTCTTTGGCTATGGCATCCTCATCACCAGACTCGCCGTGGTCATTTGGCTTGGGCGACTCGCCTCTTTCCAAAGATGGAGAGCGCTTTGATGGCATCTCCGTGCGGTGGAAGATGGCCGAGTTCAAAATCGTCCCCGTCGGTTTCCGGATGGTCACGGCGTCTCTTGGAGGATTGCGGGGACGTTCCAATGGATACTCCTGGTGATTGGGTCGATGGCTTCTTGAGAAAGCACCGTTGAAACTGGTGCTTCTCGGGCGAGCTTCCTCGTAGTAGTGGGCATTGACGAATGGGCCGCCGCTCACATATTGGGGCTGCATGGGGTAGAATCCCTGCTGAGAAAACACAGGACCAGGAGGAGGGGGGAAGTATGCCATGGCAGGGAACTCCTCGTACACGCCATGCTGGAACGGAGGTGCTGCTCGGGGATGGGGATAGTAGCCGCCTCCGTAAGAAGCGCGATCTGGCGCAACATATGGCTCCGGGTGATGAAATTGGGGTGGGAAGCCAAAACGGCTACGCATATTTGGTGCGGCTTTATGCTTCTCATCCACGGAGGGGGATTCATCTGGCGGTGGCGTCGTCGGAGATCCCGTAGATGGCGGGGTTGGGGCATCGGAGCCCTCCTTGTCCTCCTCGGCGTGGGCATCGATTGTCAGCGAGTTCGCCCTCTTCATTTTCGGAGGCGTCTGAGACGAAGCAGCAGCGGCCTCATCCTCCACATCCTCCACATCCTCCACATGGGCAGAGAGCTCTGCCACTGGCTCAGACTCAGGCAGAGGTTCAAGCTGTGGTTCAAGCTCAGTCTTACGCTCAGGCTCGGCTGAAATAACGGCCCGCTTCTTTGCCTTCTTCTTCATGTTTGATTTGAGAGGAATGGGCGAAGGGTGTTCTTCCTTCGTAGAAGGTGCAGGTGCCTTGACACCGAGTGCCACAGGGGTGTCGTTTTGAGTCTTGTATGGCCCGACCTTTTCCATTGCATGCGACAAAAGCGAGTTGACAATGTCGGCCGGCAACCGATCCACGCGCCGCTTCGAGGACTTTGCCGTTAATTTAGAGGCTGCATCCAAACGACGGCGCACAAATTGGTAGATCCAGTCTGCCATATCCAGTGATTCCAGTGGCTTGGTGTCCTTGACCTCCCCATCACGATCATCATCCGTGACAGCAAAAACAAGCGTGCCAGGATACCGCAGGGGCTCCGGCTCCTCATCCTCGCCATCACTCTGGTCTTCTGTGCTGTCATCGTTACCACTGCTGCTGTTGTCCCGGGTATCGGCATCGGCCTTGCTTTCTCTTGCGTATGCCAGCTGCCTCTCTGTGTGTTGGACGAATCTAACAATCACCCGAGCTAGAGTCTCTGCCATGGACCGAGAACGTTGCTGGTGCTCCGCAGTAGCAAGGCGAAGAACAACTGCTAGCAAGGTCAGAGTGTTTTGCACCCATTTGAGCTCTGTGAACCGCCCATCCACAGGGAGGGGAAAGATTGTCTGGAGCGCTATGACCCTAGGATCGCTCTTATCGCTCTGCTTGGTGCCATCGCCAGACATTCCCGCCATCCATGTTGCCTGGACGGAATGGATGCGGCCAACCAGGCTGTTCGTCTGCTCGAGACATGTGGGATTGCACCTCGCGGAGGCGTCTCTAAGCTGCAGGGCACCGGCGAGGTCCAGCAACGAGGTGTTGAGGTCCAGAAAGGCCTGAGCAATGCGTGTGATTTGGCACTCGAAGTTGCTGACGTCGCCAGCAAGCTGGAGGAGATCGTAGGCTAGTTGCAGGCCCAGGTCGGCGGCATCCGTAGCGTTGGCCGCAACGACGGTGGCCGAGAGTGGACCCATGCCTCTTTTGGGCGGTGCTCGGTGCTTCCTGCGAATACGGAGGATGCGTTGGCAAAATCGTGTTGGTAGAACGAAAGAAAGCCAGGAGCCGCGATATGTGGCTAGAAGCGTAGTCTGATCAAAAACAACGATGAAATTGCCATGAGAGGAAAAGAGAGAACCATGCGGTTGGAAGAAAGATCCATTCTTTTGGCTCCGCTTGGAGACGCAAGAAATCAAAGGCGAAGGGGAAGCGTCAAAACAGGGAATCCCGGAGGTGTTTGGGCGTCTACTCGTAACGCCTCAGTGGGCCGAGCAAGGAAAAAAAGGCGATAGGGGGAACGCGAACAACACACTCGTGCCCAACGTATACGCACAGCATCACTAACTACTGCCCAGTTGGCCCACTCGGCTGATAGGGATCCTCCTCGCATATTTTCTGCTGCTGTTGTGTTGTATAATTCTCTCATTCTTCCGGAGCCAGTGCCACTGGTCGCATTTCATCCTGTGCGCCCTGTGTGCGCGAGAGAGTGTGTGTTCTGGAAAATGTCCAAAGCCGGCATTTAGTCGGGGTGGTTCTGACACATTAGCCCATGGAATACCACGGAGGGGGGGAGGGGCCATCAACAATCATCGAGCATGCGTAACAATAGTAACAATAGTCACAATAGTCCCCAGACCGGCTGCCGAAAAGCAAGCAAACAGAGAGGATGTAGCCAACGAGAGCACAGCCAGCGGGGCCACGAAATGAAAGTGTGTGGCTCTCTTTTATTTACCCATCATGCGGTCATGCAGTGTGTCTCTTAATCCCTGCTGACGTGGCGGCAAGAGGGTGAAGCACCGACGCGTTCGTCTCAAACAAATAGCCCTGCTCAGCCAATTGTCAAACGCCAGAGATGCCAGAATGGAGATCGCTGCACAGGAGCGGGCGCATGGGAATGACGGGCGAGGAATGGGCACCAACGGCATCCACTTTACCGTCTGGTAGGGCAGCCATGCATGCAACGGACGAGCGTCGGCGACCCAATGGCAGGGGCTGGCGCTGGCGTGTTTGTTGTGCAGCCAAATTGAAGCCAAAATAAAGCCAAAATAGAGCCCAGAAACGGCCCGGCTTGGCTCAACGGTACGACAAAACTCACCATCGGATTGGCTGTTGCTCTTGCTGTTTATTTTGGCTGTCACGCTCCTTCCGCGTCCGGTTCGTCACCAGCGCCTGCCTTCATTGGCTTGCACGTCGGCGGCAACGGGAAGGCGCGACGAGCCAACCGAAACTGCCCCTGACCCGCCATAACGTAAACACCCCTCGACCCCTAATTGTTCCCCTCCAGATCACACAGAATAGGGGCTACTCTCCAGCGCTCGCATCCGCTGTACCTTCTGCACCGCGATGGACAAACCCACTGTAATTTTTCCATGTTCGCTAAATTTAGATTGCTCACATAACGACATAGATATATGCAATACAACGGGTAAGTAGCCCATATGCCAATATCAGAAGACAGGAGAGCACCCCGAGCTTCCGTGACCACCCGGCTCATACGAGCTTTTCCGCGACGAGACTGTCCGCTGTTGCAAGGATTGTCTCGTGAACAGGTCGTGGCTGCCACTGGAGCATGTCTTTGGCTTTGCGGTTACTCGACACGCGGACCTGTCCCAACATAGGCACCAAGCTCTGGGCCGCTGGATCAAAGAGTGCCTTGGCCCAGACAACCCAGTTTGGGACACCCCAGAACGGCACTTTGGCCGCGGCGGCTGTCCGCTCCTTGCGGATGGACATGGAAATGCCAGCCAGGGATGCCGGCCGCCCGTCGGCCACGCCGAGGAAGCGCTGGCCGGCAGCGGCTGGCGAAGTCATGGCCCGAATGTGTAAATCGGCCAAGTCGCGCACATCGACCATGCCAAAGTAGACATCAGGCAGAAAGGACATGGATCCGTCCATCAGCCGCCGGATCACAGATAGAGATGGCGAAATGCGGCCGCCGGGGAGCAGCGGTCCGAACGTGCCGACAGGGTTGATCACGACGAGGTCCATTGGCGGCTGGCCGTCTTGCTTTGCCTCTTCCCCCTGTGCAGCCTGGTCTACGTATTCCCAGGCGGCCTTCTCTGCCAGCATTTTGCTCTTGTGGTAAGCCGGCAGGCCAGGCCCCTCAACCGACCACTCGTCTTCCGTAAATGGCTTCTCCTCGCTGTTGCGGCTGCCCGGTGCCCGTAGCCAATGGCTGCAAACGACGACGTCAGCACAACCCGCCGCACGCCTGCCTTTTTGGCCGCCGCTAAGACTTGCACAACGCCGTTTCGCGCCGGCACAATGAGCTCGTCTTCTGCTTTCGGGTCCGTGGCGGGAAACGGCGATGCTATGTGCTGCACAAACGTGCACCCCTGGACCGCATCGCCCCATCCGTTGTCTGCGGTAAGATCTGCTTGGACAAACGACAGACGCTCGAGGTCGGTGCTCTTCACACCGGCCCCCTCGAGGCTCTTTCGTACGCCCGGCTCTCGTGCCAGGTTGCGCAGGGTTGTGCGCACCGTGAAACCATCGCCGAGCAGCCGGAGAATCAGATGCGATGCAATAAACCCAGAGCCGCCGGTGACAAGGACCACCGTTGCAGCGGAACTGGGTATTACCGAGGGCGCGGTCAGAGTGGCCATCTTCGATGATCAAGCGGCGTCGGACGCAAGAGTGTGGATGTTGGCGCTAACCATTGACGGGGGCCTGAAGCTACAACTATTGTACACCTTGCTTCCGGCCCCGGAACTACAGCCACCTCTAACTCCGCACACATATTCAGATCTATTTCCGACATCACAGAGAAGCAACTCTGTGCCTCTGCAAGATATCGTCTGTATTGCTTTGAACTCTATCAAAATGGCCCCGGGTTGATCCGAAATTTACCCGCTACTTAATCTATCAATCAGATACCTATTGGAGAATCACGCGCTCTTTTTCGTCGACGCCGCAAACTCTTCAAACGCCTTTCTATTCACCGGTGTCAGAGGCTCGCCAGCAAACTCGCCGTCGGCACCTACAACCGCCAGGATGTTCTTCATGGCATTCAGTTCAAAGTTGATGCGCGTGTTGATGGCCCCTCCGGCAATATGCGGCGTCAGTGTCACATTGGGCATCTCTGCCAACGCCTTGCACACCTGTGGCTCATGGTAATGTACATCCAGTGCTGCCGCCGAGAGATGGCCACTCTTCAACGCGGCTACCAGCGCATCCTCGTTGACCACTGGCCCCCGCGCCGTGTTGACCAGCCGTGCCCCCGGCTTCATCGCAGCTAGCGCCTCCGTGTTGATCAGGTCTTGTGTGTGTTTGTTGAGGGGGGTATGCAAGCTCACGCAGTCCGCCACAGCGAGCAATCCGTGCAAAGTGGAATGGAATGTCGCTCCTAACTGTTGCTCAGCCTCAAGCGGCGCCCGAACGACATCATAGTAGTGGATGTCCATGCCCAGCGCATCTCTCGCTTTCTGTGCCAGCTTCTTGCTGATGTTCCCCAAGCCCACGATGCCCAGAATATGCCCCCGCGGACTCGTGGAAATCGTGGCAATCAGTCGATGCGTTTCGTTGAACACCTCGGGGTCGCAGGTGCGCGCCGCAAGCTGGGCGCGCGTGAAATTGCGGAATACCGACAGCACCATGTAGAGACCTGTATCTGACACGGCCTCGTCGCTGGCTCCGGCACCGTTGGCATACCAGATCCCTCGCCGCCCAAGACTGTCCACGTCAGCCCAGTTAAACCCAGCGCCGGCGGATGCAAAGACGCGCACTGATGGTGGAAGAAGTCCAATCAGCTCCTCATCCCAGTCGCCCATCTCCCCGCCCGTTTGGAAGTGTGGCCGGTATATGGCACTGAAGTTGCCAAACTTGTTGCTTTTCAGCGCTTCTATGAAAGACGCGCGATCTGGGCAGTCGTTGCGTACAACGTCGAACCGCTGGCTGAACTCCTTCTCGTAGAACTCATGGTTGTACTTGATTGGCTCCCCTATGTGTAATACTATTGGCTTCACCATCGTGGGTAATAATTGAAAGATCTTGAAGCAATTGCACGGCAGCTTCGATGTAGCGAGAGTACTGGGGTGTTGGTGTTGGTCCTGATTCACAATCTTGCGATGTGAGCACACGAGGGGTATCAGAGTGTCAGAGGCGGTTCAAGCTACCTTGTTTCGGAGCTCATCTAATAGCTTCACTAGACAGAAAACATACCGACCGGCCTAGCTAGATCACTTGCCTTTCACGCCTACTCCCCGAGTTATTCTTCGCTACTCGGGCCAACATCGTGGCCAACATCGCTACTTGAGAGGGGAAGTGGGCCCGTTCTTGCAAGTGGTAGTGGGTCTCGGCGAGAAGGCCGATGGAACAACTGGGAGACAAGCATCACGGTCCGAGATGGCCTCTAATCTTACGCCCGGGCATAGTTCCGGTGCCATCGGGGGCTGGTAGCTCCATTGAGAGTAAATCTGACCGTAGTGATGGGCAAGTTGTGCCAAGCTGTCTTCTTCTTTCGTGGCCACAGAGTGGCGCCAGTAAAACCAAGCCTTATGATCCAGACTGCGAAGACGGAGCAGTCTGAACATGGAGTAAAGTGTAGCTTCATATCTTTGGAATAATGGCTGATACAGCTCATAAAACATCCATTTCCGTGGTTGAGCTATCTAGACACAATACGAGAGGAGACTGTTGGATTGCTGTCCACTCAGACGTCTGGGACTTCACTGACTTTCTTGACAAGCACCCCGGTGGATCAGAGAGTAAGTTCATGTCGATTGACATTCAGCGCAAATACTAACATGTGCAGTTCTTCTTCGCCACGCAGGCCGGAATGCCACGGAGCTCTTCGATGAAGTCCACGCACCAGGAACAATGGAGGAAAATTTGGCGACCGAAAAATACAAGGGAAAACTTGCAGATGAGATCTCCAACAATGCGCAAACTACAGTGACTCTGCCCCCTGTCGAACAGCCCAAAACGACAGAGATTGTGTCTACACTGAGCCCTGAGCTGCCCCAACCTCAGCCGACAACACCACAAAGCTCAACTACGCTATCGCAACCTTCAGCAGAACTACCAGAGCTTCACAGCTTGATTGCGGCCAATGACTTTGAACAGGTTGCCAGCTGGCGGCTGAAAGCCAAGACTTGGGCTTTTTACTCGTCTGCTGCCACCGATTTGATCACCCATAGACAGAACAAGGCTTTGGTACGCCGTATCATGATTCAGCCGCGGATTCTGCGCGATGTCAAGCACGTCGATTTCCGCCGCTCTATTATGGGGTGCATCAGCAGCACACCCTTCTTTGTCAGTCCCGCAGCAATGGCACGGCTGGTCCATCCAGACGGCGAACTGGCATTGGCACGGGCAGCTGCTAGCGAGGGCATTATTCAATGTGTAGGTCAAATGGCTGCTCTCTTTGCATCAAAATTACACAGACTAGCTGCTGATTTCCTAGATCTCCAACAATGCTTCTTACCCTCTAAGCCACATTGTCAGTGCTGGCCAGCCCGCTCAGCCGTTTTTCTTCCAGCTGTACGTGAACCATGAGCGCGAAAAGACGGCAGAACAGCTGCGGAAAGCAGCCGAGCTGGGCATCAAAGCAATTTTTGTCACGGTTGACGCCCCTGTACCTGGAAAACGAGAAGCCGACGAGCGTATTGCTGCCGGCCAAGTCCAATCTGCTATCAGTGGTGCCGTGTCCTCCAACGACAAAAAGGGTGGTGGTTTGGGCCGCCTGATGGCGCAATACATCGACAAGTCGCTTACATGGGCCGACCTTCCTTGGATCCGCCAAGTATCAGGGCTACCTATCGTTCTCAAGGGAGTCCAGTCTGTGGAAGATGCCAAATTGGCAGTGGAACACGGTGTAGATGCCATCTTTCTGTCGAACCATGGTGGAAGATCTCTCGACACATCTCAGCCAGCTATCCTCAACCTCTTGGAGCTGCGCATCCACTGTCCTGAGATATTTTCCAGGTTGGAAGTGTATGTCGACGGTGGCTTTGAGCGTGGTACCGATATCCTCAAGGCCATTGCTCTAGGCGCCACAGCCGTTGGGGTTGGCCGTCCATATCTTTACTCACTTATGTACGGCCAAGAGGGAGCGGAGCATTTGACCCAAAGTATGTTAATGCCCTTATTTCTTGTGTTTTCATTTCTGTGATTTATGCTAACGGTCTTCAAGTTCTCAAGGACGAGATAGAAGTCTCAATGCGTCTGTGTGGAATCACCAGCCTTGACCAAGCACGCCCTGATATGTTGAACACGTCCGATGTCAACCATCTTGTCCGTGACTTGTCTAGATTCCGCGAGATCCCATCGCGTGTGCAGCCTAAACTGTGATATGTCTTGGTACAGGTAGCTATTTACCTAATTTGGGTTTGTTTCCTGATTTCTTTTTTGTCCCTGTCCTAGCATCCAGTGTTCTACACTACATAAACTAGATCCTAGACTACAGATGTCATATTATCAAGAATGTTTAGGACCTAAAATACATTGCTCTTAGTTCAACTAGCTGTATCTATTTCTCATCTTCCTCTACAAAGCTCGTAATGTCCTTAATATATACATATTTCATATTCTGGCGATGGAACGTGTATCCAATGTGAACACCATTGCCAGTATTCCGATCGCTAGCTTGCTCCTGTGACTTATCCACCAATATGCTAGGATAGCTCAGCTCCCTGTTAGACTTTTCTTTAGAGTTATTTGTCATGCAGTACCCATCACCATCCTCTAGCACCTTGTACTTCCAAGTCACGCCTAGATCATAGGAAATGCCAACTGACAGTGCTTTGCGTGGAGTACCCCAGATAGCCGTCTTTCCATTAACCTCGGGTTGGTTCTTTCTTGTGTCGTCTTCCGGTGTGATGTCATCGTAGAGACCAAGCCTGCGCTCACCTCCTTCAGAAGCTGAGCTTTCATTGAAAACAATGACTACCGCATTGGTCCTAGCATTTCCTCTTAGAGAAAGACTAGCTGCTGCAATACCAGAGTTTGGATTGGGAAGTGAAATGGGCTTGGGAGGGGCCCAGTGGATGCCGTCAGTAGACGAAGATCGGTAGACATTGTCCGCCCAGCGGCTCCGGAAAAAGGCCAGGAAGCTGATATCATCTTCTTCTGGTCTATCCAGTGGGACGATATTCATATGCACGCAACCCACACTCTCGGGTACGGTACTTTCTGTCCATGTCTTTCCATTATCCTTGGAGATCATGACCGCGGATATGTCGTCATTTCCAACCCAACGGAATCCCCCGGGCGGTGAGCGACAATAAAATATTGGTAGCAGCCAAGTGCCGTCGGGTTTCACCACAATTGGCTGTCGCACAAAGGTTCCCTTTTTGTCGGGGAAGGGCCGAAAGGGTTCACCCCAGGTAAGCCCACCATCTTCCGATGTTCGAGCAATAACGACAGCTTCGTCTTGATTACCAGCAGGCTGAGACGTGTGAAGTAACCACAAGCGACCTGATAAAACGTCACGAAACAAAACTGGATTCTGTTCACTGCGAGTATCGTCTGAAGATATCTTCACCGGAACAGTCCATGAAGATGCCTCGCTGCTAGGATGTTTGAGACGAGATAAATAGACTGAAATGTCAGATATGCCCTCCTGCGTACCACCGAACCAAGCACAGAGGAGCTCGCCGTTAGGGAGTTGCAATAGGTTGGAAGCATGGCACTGGACTGTGCTAGCAGGGATGTTATCGACTCTAGACACAGATGATGAATGGGAAAAGTATGAAGAAGAGTCCTCGGTTGACGCCATGTTGATCGTGGTGTAAGATAGAGCTGTTGAGGTTGAAATATAACCACTAATTGAGACCGTTCTGCATTAAGTAAATGTTTGTTTATACTTCTTATACTGTGTATATCGCGCGATATTCTATGCGTTTCTTAAAAATATGTCATTGCTAATAATCGTAATGTTTATTGCAGGTACTACCCAATGGCAACTCGACTGGTGTGCTTGTCCAATGGACGTATCTCTGAGACTATGCGGCCTACTATCGGACTTCTGTCCGGCGGAGATGTCGCCGTATGCAGACTGGTGAGGGGGATAGAGGAAATACTTCGCTTGTCCATTTCCATTACTGCAGCTGATCGATGCTCCTCTGTCTAGCGTAGGTTGTCCTGCAATACACTAGTGTGATTGGCCAATGGCAAGGTATCAAGATCCACTACGGCGGTTCTGTCGCGGCCATCTTCCCCACGGGGAATGTTGAGAAAATGCTTGTCTCTCGAGAAGATTTATATCCAGTTTTGCTCCGCCCAGTCCTCTGCCAAACCGGACAATTCCAACTGTCTGCCTGTCGCTTCATTTTTGACGGATCGCTTACCCGTCTCTTCATCTTTGTTACCAAATTCATCAATCAGTACAAGCTCAAACCAGCAGCTTAACCATGGGTGGTGGCACTTCCATCTGGGCGTCTCCAGAATGGAGAACTGACCCAAAGGAAATTTTCAACTGGAGACTCTTCTATATGTCCATCACAGTCGCGTTCGCCGGATGCTCTTATGGATTCGATCAGGGAAACATTGGAGGGGTGATGACGTTGGACAGTTTTCAACACGCCTTCGGATTGGACAAGCTGAGCAAGCATGCACAGGATGAGAAAGGTAAATAAAATATCCACTAACGAGAATCAGGATGAGAGTTACTGCTAATATTCGCATAAAACAACAGAGGGAAATATTGCCGCTATGAGTATGTTCAAATGTCTGCCTCATCTAGATTCTGAGAAGCTTCAGCTAATCCTCATGTAGTGGCTGCTGGTGGCTCTGCTGGGGCCCTCATGGCCGCCCCAGCTGCGGACTACATCGGGAGAAAATACTCCATGATCATTTTTGCCTTTATATTTGTCGCAGGATGTATCATGCAGGAGTTTCCTAATCTAGGCGTGTTTTATACTGGCCGGCTCCTTTCGGGAATATCTATTGGGGCTACAAGTATGTTGGCACCCCAGTACTTTGCCGAAAACTCGCCAAAGTCTGTTCGTGGTGTCCTAGTGACATCCTACAATCTGTTCATCATTCTAGCCTTGAGGTAAGAGGAAAAGAATTGAATCGGTCAACCATGTCTACATATTATGGAAACCTCACTGACCGCGATAGCCTGGCATTTTGGACTAATTATGGAATATCCCTATGGAAGAAGTCACGGAATCTCCAATGGCAGCTAGCCTTGGCGATTCAAATCATCCCAGGTGCACTGATGTTCTGCATGCTATTTTTTGTGATTGACACCCCCCGCGCGCTCATAGCAAAGGGTAAAAGGGAACAAGGTCTGAAAAATCTTTGTAAACTCCGAGGTCTAGACGCCAATCACCCGTACGTCCGTCAAGAATATTTGGAGATATGTGCTCAAGTGGATTCCGAGCAGGAAGTGAAGAAAGGTAAGTGTGGGCAGTGACGCTTTATCATTTGCCACATCTTGGGCCTTTGAGCATCTACTAACAATTTAGGCATGAATTACAAGACTGTTGTGATAGAGATTTTTACTGTTCCTAGCAACCGCCGGCGTTTTTTTCTTGCAACCACGCTATTTCTTTTCCACAAGTTCACCGGCACGGATAGCCTGAACTACTTTGCACCAGAGATCTTTGAGATGGTCGGCGTGCACTCTGAAGGATCCCTGTCATTGATGGATACCGGCATCTATGGAATCGTTAAACTCGTCACCACAATTATCTATGTCACATTCATGGTTGACCACATCGGCAGGCGTCGCCCACTGATTGTAAGAGATATTCCATTACATGGGGGCCTTCTCTCGTGCGTTCATTGCTATTGATCCTAACTTCATAATAGGTCGGATCTATTCTCCAAGCGACAGCTATGCTGTATATCGCTCTCTACGTTAAGATTGCCCATCCAAGCAACACAGGAGCCGGTGGCACTGCAGCTGGGGGGATAGTCGGAATTGTCTGGATATACATCTATGCCTTTGGATGGTAAGCATCATGCAAAAACTTTCGCCAAAGGAAACTACTGCAGAATTGTACTAACATCTAAATGTACTAGGTCATTTGGTTGGTCTGTGGCACCATATGTCACAGCCGCGGAAGTTTTCCCTGCCCGTATTCGGTCTTTCTGCATGGCCATATGCTTTTTCATCAACTGGATTGTTGACTACGCCATAACGAAGGCCACCCCTAGCATGATGACAAATATGGGTTGGGGGACGTTTCTGCTATATGCGGTTCTCACATATATTGGGGCTGTATTCGTCTTCTTCTGCCTTCCTGAATTGAAAGGCCGATCGATTGAGTCCATGGACGATCTTTTCCAGCGCTCTATTTGGACTATGTGGCGTCACGCTTATCCTACCGAGGAAGAGAAGACCAGACAGGATGTGCAAGAGAAGCTTATACATGACCTTAAGGATGAAGAGGCCACGGCTACGGGTGGTTTCGAAGCGGAGAAGAAGGACACGACAGTTGTACATGCAGAGACAACCGTATCTACATAGCTTTTTGTGGGGACAGGCATTGTGGTAAATTGGGTATACAACAGGAGCGTGATGAAGAAGGATAGTACTTTAAATTAATATAGTATCTGGTTTGATATATTCTCTCATTGCTTTCTATCTATTCTAATGAAACTCTGAAACTCAAGATCTCCGCCTACTGCAAGAACGTTGGGCTCAGATCAGGGTTCTCTAAGCCAGCAGGCACACCGCCAAAGTACATTAGTGGTAGTGCTCCTAGCATAAGGTTATTGTCCATGAGAAAGTCGGTGGAGAACTGTAGGCTATCATCACCAGAGCTGTGCAGGTTCGTGTCAGATGGGTCGCCACCGTGGAAAGAAGCCATATGTGATTGCAGAGGCCCTGGGCCGACGAGGGAAGCAGGTGGCGTGACAACACCACCGGAAGTTCCAGCTGCCCCAAGATGAAATGTTGTCTGGTTCAGATCAGCTTGCCGCAGAGTGGTCACGATCTTCTCAAGGCCGTCAGCCATGAGATTGATCAAATGCCAGCGGCCTACAGAGGTAGCCTTGTAGAGATCAATAAGCCTTGTAGTCATCGAAATGACCATAGCACGCTCGATCAGGTCGTCCTTGGGAATCATGGCTAGCTTTGCGAGAAACATGCAGGCAAAGGCTGTCATAGAGTGCATATAAGCCGGCATACCGGCCAGCGTGGTCTGGATCTCGAGATCTGAGATCAGCACGTTGATAATGGACGAGGCGGCTGATACTGCCGCATAAGCCGAGTCGAGAAAATGCGATGGGATGTGACCGCCAACAAGGCCACGGAACACTTGCGAGTGGAGATGCAGAGTGGCAAAGTGGTAGTGTAGTAGGACGCCTTTGCGTGGAAATCTGCCGATCTGCTCATGGTGCTCTGGCAAAGCCGATGACCAACGAGCAAGCCACTTATCAAGCTGCCGCGCAAAGCTAGCTATTTGCATCACGTATACCTGTGGCACCGGCTCACCTGTGTCGGGGCCAAACAACTCTCGAATGTTGTGTACAATGTTAAGCAGGGCCACTTGACTGGCAAGTCGCTTATCCTCGTCGTTCGTGGCAGGACAGTCGATAAAAGCTTCCCAGCCTCGCAAGGCAGCATCGTCGTCACGCAGGATAGGCTGCCGCGCATAGAGTGTTGACAGGTGCTGATCACAGATGTAGAGTATGTACCAGATCCGCACTGCGTCCGTCGCATCTTCGCCCCCATCTGCTACAGCTCGTTGATAATGGCGGCCCAGATTCAGCTCAGCTGCTCGACGAATGGCGTATCCCGAAAGCGTCCAGCTAATGTCGGAGAGCCAGTAGGATGCAATACACATGGCGCGCAGATAGTCGCGATCTATGCGGCGGTCGAACAGAGATGCGGCCATTAGGCGGCGGAATTCCTTCATACAAATCCCGTACACAGCGCTGCTTCGCTGGCCATCATGAAGTGCGGCGACAGTGAAGATACAGACGGCTAGAACACGACTGCTGCGGCGGAGAGCCTCGAGTGATTTGTGGCGGCCCCCAATACCGTACATAAAGTGGTCCAAATAGTCCATGTAGAGGCGGTAGAGCCGTTCAGCATCTTCCATAGATAACTGGCCCCGTGAGACCAAATCATCGATGCGGTTGTGGTCTGGTTGCTGGGAATCATGCTGTTCCAAGTCACTGGCATCTGGAGACCGTAGAGCGCTCATCTTCGTCAATCGATACACGGAATGAATGGGCACCTGAGGAAGGCTGCTCTCGTCCTCTGGCGAGATCTTGGGTGAATTATCGCAAGATGGCAGAACGCTGTCAAAAGGCTGGGCAGGGTCCTGGGCCTCTTCTTGTTCGCTCTCTGTTGGCCGACGTCGCGAGCTGTTGAGTCGGGGTAGTTGTGGTAGGTTGAGGGCTTTCATAACGCTCTGTAATGCGGTGTGTACCGTCTCAATATCGCTGATCATAGCATCAGACAGCCTAAAAGCTCATGTCAATATCGTTGGCCATGTGTGTTGTTGTTAGAAAGCAGGCACACCTACTCTGTCCTCTCACTGATCAAGGTTTGAAGGCTCTTATTAAGAGTGCATCCCAGGTTCTTTTCTGCACATCTTCTGCAAGGGGGGCCAGATTCTTCCATGATACATTTGATCTAGATTCGTTATCAATAAACAGATCTCCTTTCGTAGTGTCATGAGGTCTCTAGAGCTTTACCTTGTGTTTTCGACACGCAGCACAGGCTTTGATCTTTCGTGATATCATAGGCAAGCTGTCGAGGAGCGGGTCGCCGTTGGATGCATTGCTATTTCCGTTTTCCGTGTGCCTCCTGGACAAAAACCCATTCCTACTAGAGGGGGGAAGAGAATGTGGTGGCTCTCGCAGAGTATGCTTCTGTCGATGTGAGTCTGGTGGCCAGGTCACTTCGCCATCTGGATGGGGGTTGGCCTGGTCCCAGGAACGCTTGGCTGTGGATGCCATCAAGACGGCGTAAATTTAGTAGAATTAAGATAGTACCCCTATGATCACTGACGGCACACATCCGAGTAACGAGCAGTCTCGATTGTTAGCAGCAAGACGGAATTCGAGGGTTCGCAAATCATCGAACTGGGAGAGCTAGCAGTCTTGGGCCCGGACCCGTCTGGTAATAAAAGGAATTCATTTGGATTTGATTCGTGAGAGTGGTAGGATCTCTAGCTATATGGATTTATTCTAGCTACCTAGGAGGGGACCCATGTTTGCCCCGACTGTACCATTCTTGAAGGCGGGGTATGTCAAAACTAGTCAAGTGCCAAACCGGAGTAAGATGTACCAGGTGGACAGCTGGTAGTGATAGTGGACCAATTCCTCGACGAGCAAAAGCAATGCTCCACTACTCCATATACCCCTACTCATGAGCAAAGTAAAATCCCGACAAGCTGGATGTAGTTCCTTTAAGTCGATATATCTTCTAGAAGGTATGTGTACAAGAACTCCAGCTGTGCACAGAGCACCGCATCAACAAGTGCATCTGGCGACCCTTGTGATGCCTCTCTGATCATTGATAGATAGTCATCGCGCGTCAAGTTCGCTATATAGACGGGCAAGTATCCTTGTCGGACCAGGTAGTCGTGCATCATCATGCGCGAGACGCGACCATTGCCGTCAACAAACGGGTGTATCTGGAGGAAATATACCATTGCGTGACAAGCCATGATGAGAGGATGCAGTGTCTTTTTTGCATGCTCTCTTTCGCGCCACTCGAAATAACGCCGTAGACATGCGGCCACTTCTAGGGGATATGGGAAGACTGCCATGCGATTGCTTCTGACACCGATTGGCGTTTCTCTGTAGTGCCCAAGCCGAACCTTCGGACCGAGTGCCCATGGGTAACACCAATCAGGTCCGAGGTCTTTCATTGTCACGACGGAGAGCATCCGCATATGGAGCTCATCCATCCCATTCTCGCCTTGGTGCTTGAGTGCTGTCTCGGCGATCCATTGGCTCGCAATGATGTGATTCCTGAGCTCGATGGACTCTGCGATGGGCTTGTATGGGCTGAAGGAATTGAGGGTTGGAAATGGTTCCTTCACAAGATCAGCCATGCCAATGGATGGCATATTGACGTGCCGGAAAAAGCCGGCGGAAAGCTCCTCGTGCATAAGGAGGCTGTCGCCGGGGACAAGTGTGTTATTCTCGATCATCACGGACTGGCGAGAATACTCTGCAACCAGCCGCCTTGCGATGGTAGCCACGGGCCGCTTCATAAGCTTCCGGACACGATCGATCTCTGCAAGCATCGTTGCCGCTTCCTGCAACGGAATAATGTCAGCCAATTTTCCAAGTAGAATGAAAGCGTAGCCTTACTTTTTGGATTCTTAGATAGCCCTGTTTTTGGCTGTCGCTTGGCTGGTGGTAGTCTTCCCAAACGCGTCCCGACATGGCCAGTGCGATGTATTCCGGCGAGTCCTTCTTGAGATGCTGGAACGGTTCGTAGATCTTCTGCAGCAGCTCACGCCTCATCTGGAAAACCGCCTTAATCGACATAATAGAGATCATTTGAGTGCTGTGCGCTGAAATGAGGTGAAATTTTGACTTTGAGGGAAATTTCGGACAAAAAGATGGACGAAACTAAATTCAACAAAATAAGGAAGAATAAACACAGAACTGTGGCAAGAGCTTCAGTTGGGTTCTTCAACCGATCATGTGGTTACACCAAAGTCACAAGAAAGGAAGGCATGATCAAAAACACACAAACATGTCTTTACACGTGATTAGGTTTCGAGCTATAGGCGAACATCTGTACTGTTTCTAAAACAGGCACATCTTTTTGCATCCCTAGCTTCAGTGCGCGTGAAATATCGAACCTCGCAGGCCAGCTGCCCACAATAGCCTCCACTTTTGCATCTCGAGCTTCTTTAACATGAGTCAACGCACTCTGGCCTCCCACTATTTCTAGAGCATCTAGAATCTCCTGAACCGTCACCGTAATGCCCGGTAGGTTGATGACCCGGCTCAACAAGCCTGCAAACTTTGCAGAGGGCACGTCTTTGAGCAAAACAAGATTTGCCACCACAGTGTGAGGACTAGAAACCCATAATTCCATCTCCCTCGGCACGGGGAGCACTGTGTCGATTCCTTGGAGCGGTTCGCGTACAATACCGCTGGCAAATGAACTAGCGGCTGCAGATGGAGCTCCTGGGCGCACAATCACGGTAGGCAGCCTCGCGATGCGACCATCCAGAAGCCCGCGCCGAGACATGTCGTTGATGTAGCTTTCCACCATGAGCTTTTGGGTGCCATAGCTTGACTGGGGAAGCGGACAGGTTGTTTCGCATGTTTCTTGTGGTCCAGATGCAGACATGGAAGGCGGCCCATAAACAGCGAGTGAGCTGGGAAATATAACAACCGTTCCCGGAGCGTGGGTGCGAATATGGTCGAGGATACCGCGAAGACTGTCCCAGTTGATGCGCCAGCCAAGCTCGAGGTTGGCCTCAGCTCCACCAGACATAAGCCCGTGCAGCAAATAGACAGTAGTAAACTTTGGTGCTAGTAAGTTTGCAACGGCAGCCGGGTCTGTCAAGTCGCACCCAACAGTGGCGACTCGTGATGCATCTGCACCTGCAGGTAGAGACGGTGCTTGCACATCGGTCAACGTGAGACTCAACGAGTCCGACGAAGATAACAAAGCTTTGGCCAAAGCGGTGCCAATAAATCCTGCTGCGCCGGTTATAAGAATGTGCTGTGAGAGTGCCATAGTGTCGTACAACGGTTTAATCTTGCCTAGTTTGTAGTTTGACCATGAGTCAAAGTCAATGACCCTTTCGTTTCCTGATTTCCACTTACTGTGTTTAAGAAGATATATTGGGAGTAGCCACTACACCATTCGATACATTTGCGCGTCGGACCTGGTTCTCTTCCCCAACCACCTATAGCTACTCTACTCTATGCCGCGGTCACTATTGACTACGGCGAGAACAGCGCAAGCACTTTCCACAATAGCTCTCTGCACTCAGCTCTTGTATGTCACTTCCTTGCTTTTCGTGGCATTATTTACCCCATATGGACAGGCCCCGGAGTTCTTGCGGGTCCGGAAGACTGACCCTGGACTAGTGCAGCATCATGGCTAGCTGTCCCCACGCTCGGGGAGAAGTCCGAAGCACATCCCCATCGCATGGTAAGCGCGGCATGACTCTGGCATTGTCAACAATTGGTCGTGGGACCAAAACTGATAGCTTTATGACTGGATAATTTCAGCTCAGCTCCATTAGATAGCTCGTAGCTTTACTTGAGATTCACGAGGTCTCATTGTCCTCAGAACCTTACATCCTAAAGCCAGTTCTAACGAGATCTATCTAAATAATGGAGTATACAAAGTAAGACTTCTTTTCAAGCCATGCCTTTGCTCATACGTACGGAAGCTAAAAATTCCAAGGCTTGGCCAGAGCGGCCTCAAGATCTCCAAGATCATTCTTGGGTGCATGACATTTGGAACAAGCAAATGGCAAGGGTCTCCATGGGTCCTTGATGAAGAGGAGAGCATGAAGCTTATTAAAATTGCCTACGATCATGGAATCAATACCTGGGTGAGCTCATCGTAGTGTATCAGTGTATTACCCCGCGGGATGATGCTCACCATTTTGTTTCGCGACTCTAGGATACGGCCGACACCTACTCAAATGGCAAATCTGAAGTCATTGTTGGAAAAGTGCTGAAGAAGTTCAATATCCCTCGCAGTAAGGTGGTCATTATGACAAAGATCTACAACCCTGTGATGGACGATGACTCCCGGCCTGCATCCATCAATGATGGCCCCCTCGTCAATCAAATGGGACTCAGCCGCAAGCACATTTTTGATGGGGTGGACAAATGTCTGGAGCGCCTTGGAACAGACTATATTGGTATGTTTGTTGTGTCTGAGTATATGGCGGCTTCCTAGCTAAAATCCATACCCCAAGATGTCCTGCAGATTCACCGCCTAGATCGTGAAACGCCCCCGGGGGAGATCATGCGCGCACTTCATGACATTGTGCAAAGCGGTAAAGTACGCTACATTGGTGCGTCCAGTATGTACGCATGGGAATTTGCCCGCTTGCAGTACACCGCCAAGATGCACAACTGGACCGAGTTTATCAGCATGCAACCATTCTACAACCTCCTGTATCGCGAAGAGGAGCGTGAGATGATTCCCTTCTGCCAAGCTACCGGCGTTGGCGTTATTCCTTGGAGCCCGTTGGCACGAGGCATGCTGGCCAAGCCGGTTAGCGACAGCAAGAACGGGGCCGAAACAAGCATCCGTGGGCAGGTCGATACCAAGACGAAACAATGGTTCGCAGACGCCAATCTCGAGATCATAGACGCGGTCGAGAAGGTCGCCAAGGATAGAGGTATCAGCATGGCTCTTGTAGCGACAGCTTGGGTGCTTCAACAAGGCCACTGCCCTATTTTGGGAGTGAACAGCGAGAAGCGGGTGCTGGAAGCCGTGGAAGCCCTGAAGATTAAGCTTACATACGAGGAGTGTGCTTTCCTTGAGGCTGGCTACAGACCCAGAAACATTGAGGGCATGTAGATGAACGGTATATTTCATCAGATTTAGCAGGAATCTCAATAAAAAACTGATATACAAGCTGAGCAGGCCAACCAGACTTTCCTACTGCAATAAAGTCATTGAAATATTGTTGGGTGGAGGTAGAACGGATAGATGGCTACCGATGGTTTTGTTGATATATTAGAAAAGGTGATTGAAATACCACAGACGTCGGAATATGTGCCCCTAGCATGTTATATGTTTCCTTTCAGCATTTGTAACAGGCTGTTAGAATCGTTTCAAAGGAGTCGAAACATGCTGCAATGTGTAGCACAATTTGTATGGTGGTGCGGTAAGCACAGTCTATCGAACTGCCAACCGAAAGCTGGTACATATATCGGAGGAGGCAGTTAACGCTTCCCTTTTCGAGAATATAAGACATGTAGAGCCTGTCCCCGTTGGTGCAGAATAATACTGGTTAAGGGATTTATTTCGGCTTCTACCATCCGAGACTTTCGTAAGCTATAATTTTACTCTAATGTCTCTCACGTCTACCAATTCTCCAGTTCTGTGCTTGTCGCTCACGGAGGCATCCAAGTGGTTCTTCCACCGCCACCGAGGCAGCTTCTGCTGGCCATTTTCGATCACATCCTGAATCCACTTGCCCGCCACTGGCAACATTTTGAAGCCGTGACCCGAGTCCCCAGTGGCAACAATCAGACCAGCGACACCCGAGATAGTGTCAATGATATAGTTGCTGTCGGCAGTGTCGGCACACCAGCAGATATGACCGTCAATGAGCGGCCGCTTAGCGAGCCAAGGCAATGCTTCTGACAGTAACTGTCGAATTTTAGCTTCCGCCTTGGGAGGGAGGAAAGCACTCTCTTCTTCGGTTGCTGCTACTGAGAGTCCTAGCTCGGGCACAAAGTTTGAAAAGCCGGCTCCTTCCGCACAGATTTTAATAAGTCCAGTACCGGGTTCCGGTTCGAAGAAGAAGCCAAGATCACGCATGAACGTTACTGGAATGCCTTTGAGGCGGGTGGCTTCTTCTGGGGTCAGCTGGATGTGTGCCAGTGCCCATGCTTTGGCCACCACTTGCCGGCCAACAGACGGAAGCAGGCGGCCAACGGATGCGCCAAGAGTGAGGACGACAATATCAGCAGCAAAGTGCTGGCCCGATTTGGTAGTGGCACCAACGCATTTGCGGCCGCCGCCAGCACCGTCCTCGTAGCTCAGGCCTATAACTTCTTGGCCCAACTGGACAGACACACCCATTTGTGCAATGGCCTTGTACACAGACCGCATGGCATTGGCTGCATGTGCGTAGCCGGCGAAGGTGTTGAAGTAGCCAGTCCAGCCGGGCATGGCTCCATCGAGAGCTGGTGCTATTCGTTGTATATCATCGCGCGTCTTGATGGGCGTGATCTTGTCGGCCCATGCTGGATGCACCTGGATGCTGTCGAGCTGACGAGCCAGCGTTTCGCGAGCACGGTCGGGTGCTGCACCGGAAATGCCGAGCAGGTAGCCGGTCTGGTGGTAGTGAGGCTGGAATACGGGATCATTCGCCCATTCTGCGATAGCTTCTAAAGCCAGGCCGGAGTAGAAGGGATCGACATATTCGGCGCGGACAATCTTGTTGATATCATTGGCGGCGGATTGCGGCCCAGGAATGGCACTACCGGTTTCGAGGACGGTTACGGCAGTGTATCCGGAGCGAGCAAGGTGGTAGGCGGTAGACAGGCCGAAGGTGCCGCCGCCGACGATGAGGATTTTGCTTGTCTTGTCCGGCATCGTAGTTGGCCGAAGCCTTGTGTGGAAAATCTAGCCAAGAAATATGCACCCGATAAAGGGGGCCTGTAAATTATGCCGTTACAATTACCTGCTTTAGCTACACAGCCGGAAGACTGTCGTCATTGCAGCCAGTCTCATCCGATAAAGCTCATACATTGCACTTTGGGCGGTGTTGCCGCATTATAAGAGTAAGCTGGGGGAGTATCTGGATAACTGCCTCACGAGCTTTGCCGATCGAACGACTCCGATAGCTATCCGTGCACAGGTAGTTGCAAACGACTGAGACTACTGCGCCGATACAATCAGCAGAGCCGAATTGAACAACCCACCCACTCGGCGTATCTATTGTGGACCTGGATAGATATAGTACCAGAGTCGCCTGTCGCCGACTAGATGATAAGCTGTCGGCTCGACACGAATAGGTGCGGAGAAAGCCCCCTTGTGGGGAATGAGAAGTTGCTTTCGTCTTGGGAGGGGGTTTGTCGATTCGGGTTTCCTCAACTTTGGACATTACCCATTACCCCTCTTCCACAGAATATCTCCATATATCACCGACTTTCGTGTTCGGTGCTGGTCCGGCTTCGGTCTGCTGCGGAAACAGAGTTGTGTCGATCCGGTCGCGGTCCGGTGGAGAAGAGCGGATAGCCATCGGCCTGGTTTTCTCACTCTCTTTTTACACCTCCCGCAAACCATCCCCAGCCCACATCAGCTGCCATTCTAACACATCATTGCATTCGTCCGTCATGTCGCTATCGACGAAGGCGCGCACGCGGCGCAGTGGCGAGCTGCGGGTGCGGAGTGGATGCTGGAAGTGCCGTGGTAAGTAACTCATTCCTTCGTCGATGCCCTTCTCCCCGGCAGAGTGCTCCACGTCGGCACAGACCCCTGGCTAACGACCAACCGCAGAGCGTCGCGTAAAGTGCCCTGGTAAATGACATCTTATCAGCCGTTGGAAGACCATGTGCATGTTTCTGACAGAATTCACCGCTTAACAGAACAGCGTCCTATCTGCCACCACTGCAAGAGGCTTGGCTTGTCATGTCGATACGAGATCCGGCTCTCCTGGACCAATCCCAACAATGAGGCAGGCATACGGGGACACAAGGCATCCTACAAGGCGGCCCACACGCCGTGGACACAGTATGATGTCTTGGTCCGCGAGTGGATGTTTCTCAACACGACGCTGCACGACTTCGATCCTCTCGCGTCCGAGGCGGTAAAGCTGGCCGCCAGTCCTAGATTTGTCCCCAGTCCCAACACCAACTGGACCTTCCCGTCTCCCACAGCTCTCTCTCCCTTGGGCCTTCGCCTAGATGAAGCCCGTCTATGGGATTACTTCATCCATTTCATCACACCACGGTGTGCTCTATCAGACAACCCTTATCAAAATGTGCTCCTCCGCCTGGCAGCAGGAGTCACTCGTGGACCCCTCTTTGACTGCATCATGGCTGTAGCAGCCAACCAGATGCAGGTTCTTGGGCATGGGGAGTCCGCAGTGTCAGCACTGCAGCGCCGGGACCGGGCACTCTCGGCTATCCGGCGCCAGGCTGGTCAGTTGGAAGGAATGGCGGCTCCAGTTGGCAGCTTCAGCGAACCATCCTCGTCGCTGTGCCACTACGGCCGCCACGGAACAGCGGAACAACTCATATGGTCTGCTGTGATGATGTGCTTCTTTGACATCTCACTGGACTCTACCTCTTCCTGGGAGGTGCACACGAAGTTTGCGTCGTCTTTACTACTAATAGAAGCATCACGGCAATCAGACGGCCACGTGTCAGAGTCGCATCGATTTGCAGCTGCCTATCTCTCAGCACACGATATATTAGCAATCACAGCACAGCCCGCGGACACCGGGCACAACAATGATGTGCTCCGGTCTCTGCAGCAACTGACTGGGGATGCTCTGTTCCACACTCTGACGGGTTGTTCCAAAGCCCTCGTCGATCTCATCGCTGCGATCACCGATCTTGCTTTACAGCCAGGTGTACGGAACTTGCATGATGCATTATCTGCCTCTGCGTCATCCCCGGCCACAACTCTTTCACCAGGCACGTCGGTGCCACCTTCGCCACTATCCGGGATGGCCTCTTTGACGATGGACTCGCCATCGTTAAAGGTTGTGGGCCTCTCGCAAGATCTACAGATGCGGCGAGACAATATCGAGCGTGGACTTCACAGACTCGCCGAACTGCCACCCAGTCAAGAAGAAGACAATCAAAACGAAGCGGTAACACTGTGGGCAGCGACCGACGAGCTACGATGCATCGGTGAAGCCAAGCGATTAGCAGCACTTATGTACCTGTATGCACGGGTCGACAACTGCGATCCTTACAAGCCACACATGGTCCGGCTAACTGCCCGGATCGTGGCCCTCATTGCGAGTATCTCAACACGCACCAACACAGTGCTTTGGCCACTTTTTATTGTTGCCACCTTGGGGGTACGACCTGAGTGTGAAGAAGACCGGCACGTGGTGTTAAGCAAGCTTGCCGAGTTGCAGCTGACAAGGCAGCTGGGAAATGTGCGCAAGGCTCGTCAGGTGATCGAAGACGTATGGAAAGCACGCGATCTGCGTGCCGAGGATGCCACCAAGAGCTGGTCAATTCTGTATGGGCGACTTGACACGATCAGTTTAGCATGAGCAAATGATGAGATGAGATTGCAAGTTATTCAATGTATTTTGTCCCGGCATCTGTGTTGTTGCAATACTGTGGCTTTAGGTACGATGTGTTACTGGATGTAATAGAAATGGAAAAATATGATACAGTACGCAAACAAATCAAATCAGCAATGAAAATCGAGGCAGCATCAAAGCTTCAGACAGCCCATCTCAGTTCGGTGTTGTGCCCTGTAATGCCCCGAAATTCCGGAATCATGTGTCCACTAAATCCCAGCCTACGCAACTAATTTTTGGGGATACGCTGTAATGTCTATCAACGTGCGCGGTTCACATATCGCGTAATATATTGTATGCATCGTAGACACGGTTCTTTGAAGACGCCGCAAAATGAAATGAAGTGTCTCAAAGAAGACAGGGAGCGAAGGGCGAAGTCGAGGCACGTGATTAAGCTGCGTGGAATGGTGCGTGCGCTGGCCCCTATATACCCGATTAGTGTGCCAAATATTTGCCTTCGGGCATATGGTCAAACGAAACGATACAGGTCAGTTGTTACTCAAGCAAGCGTTCGACTCCCAGTAGTATCACATTGTACTAACTCCCACACAGAGAAGATTAGCATGGCCCCTGCACTAAGGATGACACGCTTTACAAAGAGAAGCTACCAGTTTTTTTTGCCTTTTTTATCTTTTTTTACAAGACACATTTCAGCGCTAGCCGTATCAACAAGCGATATTTCGTGTACTTCAGGCGGAATTCTTGTGCATCCTTTTTTAAGCCGCTGGTGATTCTTTTAGATTTATCTAATGTCAAGCTATTGACTCTGGCGCTCACGAATTACGCGATATTCTGATATAATACAGCGCTCTAAACTAAGCTCAACAATTTTAAGACGTATAACGGAAGTCTTTCTGGTGTTTGTCGGTGATGTCCATAAATCCTTCGGTCGTGCCTTCTTGAACGTCTTCTGCTGTGCCGTACTTCTCGTCGCGCTTCTTGTTTTGCCATTTTACGAGGAAGAAATACACAAGCATGACAATGATACAAGCACAGTAGCTTGTAAGCATGGCAATGATGGCACCTGTGTACTTAGGTGCCTGCTTGGCGCGGAAAGTCTGCGGGCCAATGAGGTTACCAGCCGCGTAGCCAACTTGTACGAGACTGAAAGTGACGGCACGTTTCGTTTGGCCAGCAGTGTTGGCCTGAGGCAGTGAAATTCCGACGACATAAGGTGCTGCAACGAGGTATGTTAGAATGCGTAAAAGAGACCGCGTGGAATAAAATGGAAGGGGTATAAACGTACGCCAGTAAAAGTACATAAAATAAAGGCCAATCATCTGGCCCGCGAGATTCGTGCGCGAAGTGACATGGACGATGACGGTGCCGATGATGGGTAGCACCAAGGCTATGCAAGCCACAATGGTACGACGGTTGGTCCAGCGAGCTGCCCAGTAGCTAAAGGCCCAAGCACTCGAAGTGGCCAGAACACCGAATGGCATCGTCAACAGACTGGCCTTGAGAGACGAGAATCCCAGGTTGCGGATGACAATGGTGCCGAAGCTGACGAGACCGCCATTGGGAATGTTGATCAGGATGTTGAAAAAAACAATCAGCCAGACCTTGATGTCCAAGACAGCCTCCAGCACCTGGTCCCAACGCCAAACACGGTTGGCAATACCAGTACGGTTGGCAGCAAGACGTTGGGTGGCATAGAACTTTTCGGCGTCAGTCAAGAAGCGAGCCGTCATAGGCGAGTTGGGCAGTACGAAAAAGATGAAGACCGAGTAGAGGACGTTGAGGGAGCCGGTCAGCAGGTAGAGGTACTGCCACTTGTGTAGGGCAGCGGTAGCCGGGATAAGGCCGATGAGCCAGGCAAAGAAACCGTTGAAGATGGACGAGAAATAGGCAAAGATGACTTGGTGGTTAGTTTTCTAGTTACACTTCAGCATAGAGATAGAGCGGAAACATACTGGCATTTCTCGGCGGCTGCTCGCTCTTCTTATAAAAGTTTGCCACGAGCATTGTCAGAGATGGGGAAATGGCGGACTCTAGAACACCGAGGAAGAAGCGTAGAGCCATGAAGTCGGACCAGGTGCGGCCAGCAGCGTAAACTAGGGTCAGGCAAGACCACATCAATGAAGCCACACAGAGGAGACGGGCAGGCGGCACCCAATGGATGATGAACGACGTAACAAAGTAGCCGAAGATTTGCTAAAGCACACCATCTGTTAGCTTGTATCTTTGTATTTCCATCTTGGAGTGAATATCGTACGCCCAAAGACAGAATGCTCCCAACCCAGCTGTATTGCTGGCCCACCATGTGGGTGTCCGTTTGGAAGCCATAGAGCGAGGCTGTGCCGATCTGGACCTTGTCAACGGCTCCGAGAGTTGCAACGAAGAGAAGCTGGACAGTTAGTCTGTGCTTGTGTCTGGTTGTATAGTTTGCGGTTGCGTCTCAAACTCACAATCGGAATCATCCAGCTGTCAATCTTCTTGACAATCTTGCGCTCGATCTCCGGTGTCATGGGCGGATAGTCAGCAGCCACTCGTGCCAGATACATAGCGGCCTCATCCAGCATCTGGTCGTCCGGCAAGCCCTTGGCCATCTCGACGGTGCCGGGCATCGCTCCGCTGTCGGTGGTGCCGACCTGGACGATATCGGGAGAGCTCCCCACCGGCTTGTCGCCGGTCGAGCCCCCCGACTTCTCCGTGTCAGACATCGTATGATGATCGATGTGCTATTAGAATATTGAGCTTTGTCCCTGTGTTGAATATTGGTTTTCTGTTTATATTCACGGGAAGGACACTTGTTGGCGTAAAGGTAGACGGGGTTCGACCAGACGGTATGGACACCCCCAGACGGATGGGTTTATATAGCCGAGCGCCACTGACGAGGGCATAATTGCTCGTCAAAGACTATCTACGATTGCAACGTGCAGCAACGCTGGCAATTCCCGTGTGCCTCTCACCCCATATCTACTATCTTGGCCGGCATGGCTTTTGTGCGTGGCTATGATCATCCTCCTTTTCTCCACTTCTCCATCTTCACATAGACTAGTGTCAGCGCCACCTTATCTGAATGCCGGCTACGGCCAGTAACGGTAGAAGCTACCATGGACTTTTGCCATTTCCGCAACGCTCGTATTGTAGCGTGTCTGTGTTCCTGCCAGGAGGCAGGTCGAATCGACCAACCCAGGAGCAAGGGTAGCATCAGAGTGGGTCGGAACACACGCAACTCTAGTCGATAGTGCCAAAGTGTCGAGGAAGTTCGAAACGACTGGGTAGCTGTCGGACAGCTATCAGCGCCAAGGCCCAATCAGTGAGCCGCGTCCATCATGATGACGGATTAGAAACAACTACGGCCACCGTCGCACCGGAACGGGGTCCGACAGAGGCCAACTTGTTGGTGGTATATAAATCGGCCGGCATAACGGCAGCAAGATACGATGATAATGCATGCTGGACTCTTATCCTAAACAGACGACGCTTGTACCTTGAGAGCGTACTCCTACTCAGAGAGTCATAACCAAGATGAGCGCGCAACTTCAGCCGCATAGCGTAGAGTTTGCTATCGGTAGGTCGCAATGTGGCTTGGTGGCCCATTATTATGAATTTGGTTGGGCGGTATTCTTTCTAACATATCGTGATTAGACCGCGGTGGCACCTTCACTGATGTCTGGGCTGCCGTGCCAGGGCAGCCAGACATTGTGCTGAAGCTGCTGTCAGTCGACCCTGGCAACTACGAAGATGCGCCAGCTGAAGGCATTCGGCGCGTTTTGGAGACTGTGTCGGGAAAGGCCATTTCCAGGTCCGAGCCCATTCCCAAAGACCTCATCCGCTCCATCCGCATGGGCACCACTGTCGCTACCAATGGTAAGCAGTTGACTCCGTGCAGAACAGCCGAATCGACCAAGAACAACGCACTGACTGACAACTCAGCTTTATTGGAGCGCAAGGGAACGCGCCACGCGTTCGTGGTCACCGAAGGCTTCCGCGACCTTCTCGACATCGGCTACCAGTCGCGGCCGCAGCTGTTTGCTTTGGGCATCCGCAAGCCCCAGCTACTTTACGATGAGGTGGTCGAGATCAGTGAGCGCATCACGGTCGAGGGCTTCGACGAGGATGTACGGCGCGGGACGCAGGTGACAAAGGAAATCCCAGGCGTGCTGGTGAAGGGTGTCACTGGCGACATGATGCGCATTATTCGGCCTCTGGACGAGGAAGAAGTCCGTACAAAGCTGACAGCAGTGCGTGAGCGCGGCATCGACACGCTGGCTGTCTGTTTAGTGCACGCGTATCTCTATCCAGAGCACGAAGAGCGGGTGGCTGAGCTGGCCCGCGAGCTGGGATTCAAGCATGTGTCGACGTCCGCTCACGCCGGTGTTGGCATGGTCAAAATGATCTCTCGTGGCAGCTCTGCATCTGCAGACGCTTACCTGACGCCTGAGATTGTGCGCTATGTTGCTGGTTTTGCGCGTCGCTTTGCCGGTGGCCACCTCGACGACATTACCTGCGAGTTTATGCAGAGCGACGGTGGCCTCGTCAGCCACAAGACATTCAACGGTCTCCGTGGCATTCTCAGTGGCCCAGCTGGTACGTTACATGTTTCTATTTTGGATATACTTAGGTTCTGATGAGTTTTCTATAGGTGGTGTGGTTGGCCATGCGCGAACTTCTTACGACGGCACTCTGCCCATTGTAGGTTTCGATATGGGCGGCACTTCGACGGATGTCAGTCGCTATGGTGGCTCCCTTGAACACGTCTTCGAGTCTACGACAGCCGGCGTGTCCATTCAAAGCCCCCAGTTGGACATCAACACAGTCGCAGCTGGTGGTGGCAGTATGCTCTTTTGGCGTGACGGACTCTTCAAAGTCGGCCCTGAGGTTGGCCGTTTCCCCCCTCATCAATGTTTATTCATTTTGTCTAACACTCAAATTAGAGTGCTGGTGCGCATCCTGGTCCTGCTTCATACCGCAAGGGTGGCCCTTTGACAGTCACTGATGCCAATCTCTTGTATGTCAATCCAAAAACCCCCCGCCTCTCGTTGTGCTTGGAGACTGACTCTTCCTAGCCTTGGACGCCTTGTCCCCAAGTTCTTCCCATCGATTTTTGGCCCCGACGAGAATCTGCCTTTAGACTCTGAGATCGTGGCCACCAAGTTCGCGGAGCTCACAGCTCAGATCAACCAGGATACTGGCCGCTCCATGTCGCCGCATGAGGTTGCTCTGGGCTTCGTGGATGTAGCCAACGAGTCTATGAGCCGTCCAATTCGTGCGCTGACCGAGGCGCGCGGCTTCGAGACGTCCCAGCACAACCTGGCGACCTTCGGAGGTGCTGGTGGCCAACACGCCTGTGAAATTGCGCAGAAACTCGGAATCCACCGTGTGGTCATCCACAAGTACTCCAGCATTCTCTCCGCCTACGGCATGGCCCTAGCTGAAGTTGTGCAGGAGGCCCAGGAGCCGAGCTCGGAGATTCTCTCGGATGAATCGCTGCAGCGGATCAGTGCTCGCCTTGCATCTCTAGAAGAGAAGACCCTAGGTGGCCTCACCGCCCAGGGAATCAAGCCTGCTTCCGTGGAGCAGGAGCGGTATCTAAACCTTCGCTACAGCGGCACCGACACGCACTTCATGATCCGGCAGCCGCAGGATGGCGATTGGCTGTCTGCGCTGGAGCGTGAGCATCTCCGGGAACTGACTTTTACATTCCCGCGTACTCGTGCGGTGCACATCGACGACGTCCGTGTTCGTGGAGTCGGCAAGGGATCGCAGACCTCAACTGATAACGACAGCCTCGTCAGCGACCTGGCCAACCTGGCCTTTGCTCCTGTAAAGGGCGAGCTGCACACTCTGGTAAGTTATCCTAAGCTGTCAAGGAAGCCGACTGGCATATTAACTTGCAAATAGACCGAGGCGTTCTTTGCCAATGGTGGCATGCGCAGCACGCGCATCTTCCAGTTGGGCCACCTTCCTCCCGGCAGTGTGGTTGCAGGACCGGCCATCATTATCGACAGCACCCAGACGATTGTCGTCGTGCCGTCGGCTGAGGCAAAGATTCTCAACTCTCACGTAATCATCGACCTCGTCGGCGTGGCCACCAAGCAGGAGACAGCCACCTCGGAAAGCGAAATGACCGTCGATCCCATCAAGCTGAGCATCTTCGGCCACCGCTTTATGAGCATTGCCGAGCAGATGGGCCGCACGCTGCAAAAAACCAGTCTTTCGCTGAACATCAAGGAGCGGCTGGATTTTAGCTGTGCCATCTTTGGCCCCGACGGCGACCTGGTGGCCAACGCTCCGCATGTTCCGGTGCATCTAGGCAGCATGAGCTATGCCATCAAGTATCAGCATGTGCTACACAAGGGCGGGCTTCGGCCGGGCGATGTTCTAGTTTCGAACCACCCTGAGGCTGGCGGTACCCATCTTCCCGGTACGTATTTCCGTCTCGCATGGCTTGACTTGGGGCTGAGTGCTAATAGCATCTAGACATCACCGTTATCACTCCCGTGTTCGCCGAGGATGGCAAGACCATCAGCTTCTACACCGCATCAAGAGGTCACCATCTCGACATCGGCGGTTACCGCGGTAATTCTATGCCTCCGTATGTGCTGTCTGAATCTCGTTGCATCGAAGGCCTAAGTGCTAACCAACCAAAGGGATTCTACCCACCTGTGGCAGGAGGGTGCGGCCATTAAGTCGTTCTTCCTTGTCCGCGACGGCCAGTTCGACGAAGACGGTATTGTCAGCCTGCTCCTGGAGCCTGGCAAGAATCCGGGATGCAGTGGTTCTCGCCGCCTCCCCGAGAACCTGTCTGACCTTAAGGCCCAGGTCGCCGCCAATGCCAAGGGCAGCAGCTTGATTCATGCTCTGATCGCCGAGTACACCATGCCTGTCGTGCACTTCTACATGAAGAAAATCCAGGAGAACGCCGAGGTGTCTGTTCGTGGTTACCTGCGTTCCGCCTTCCGCCGCTTTGGCAGCAAACCGCTCAAGGCCACAGACTATCTCGACAACGGCTCTCGCATGCAGGTGTCCATCACGTTGGATGAAACTGGGTTTGGTACCTTTGATTTTACCGGCACTTCGTGTGAAATGCTGTCCAACATGAATGCTCCGCCGGCCATCACCTACTCGGCTCTTATTTACACGCTCCGCCTGTTGATCGGCTCCGATATCCCCTTGAACCAGGGTTGTTTGGCCCCCACTCGCGTGATTCTGCCGTCGGGCACATTCTTGAACCCGTCGGAGGGGCCTGCTGTCTGCTGTGGAAACACTCTCACATCGCAGCGTCTCGTCGATCTCTTGCTCAAGGCTCTTCGGGCGGCTTCGGGCTCCCAAGGTTGCATGAACTGCTTCGGTTTCTTCGGCGATACCGACATCGATGCCAGTGAGGAGAGCAGCGAGGACAACAACACCAACGAGAAAGATGAGAGTAAGGGTTTCAGCTTCAGCTACGGCGAGACCATCTGCGGTGGTGAAGGTGCTGGCCCCAGCTGGCACGGGGCTTCCGGTGTTCAGATTCACATGACCAACACGCGCACAACAGATGTGGAGATCATTGAGCGTCGCTACCCAGTGATCCTGCGCACATTTTCCATCCGTCAGGGCAGTGGTGGCCGTGGCCAATACCGTGGTGGCTGTGGTGTGGTCCGTGACTTTGAGTGTCGCCGTCCGTTGACGTTTGGCATCATCACCGAGCGTCGTGTGCATCAGCCGTATGGCATGGTTGGCGGTGAGTCCGGTGAGTCCGGCGCCAACTACTGGGTGCAGAAACTGGCCGACGGAGGCGAACGGTGGATGAACATTGGCTCTCGCGGCCAGGTCAGCATGAAGGCAGGAGATCGTTGTGTGATTCATACACCTGGCGGCGGTGGCTGGGGTGCGCCTCCGGACGAGGGTGTCGAGGATGGGAACAACAGCGACTCTGGCATTGAAGTGGGAAGCAATGCTGATGGGCCGTGGGTGCCAAAGCCAGCCTACCCCAGAGCTGCCGGTAGCGTCCATACGATGGCTGCCGCACAGGAGGCTTCATCGTAAGGCGCAATCAAACAAATAGATAGGATATTTTGCAATCGAGTTTTGTAATTAAGAATCAAGTTCAATTCCAGAAATTACACTGGTAACGTTCCTCATCTTAGGCTTCCGCTTTTCCTTGCACAAGTTGTATCCTCAACTACCATTGTTGTATTACTACGCATGGATTGCCCTCACTAGCCTTAGGTCGAAAAATCCACCTTCGTCACTTTGCTTAAGCACTACTCAAGTTGTGATCAGGAAAATCACCAAAATTGGTTTAGTCAGGTGGCTGTTACGTACTAGACGGCACCGCAAGCCCGCGCCACACCGTGGCGCAGGCACGAGCCCA